>JAMYHY010000095.1:0-81930 GCA_024586305.1 Debaryomyces sp. S3305 | reverse complement strand
ATTAGTAGAATCTACATAGTATATCAAGTGTTAGTTATAAGAATTACCTAATTTAGACCCAGTTCCCTTACAAAAGAGAAATGAAAAATTGTACGATATGTCGGGCTCGGCCTATTTATATGCAAGAATATGGAGAGAACAAGATGAGCCTGAAAGATCTGGCTATTATTTATGACTCCTAAGAAATCAGTAAAGCTTATGTCGATAGTGGAGTTACTGAAGAGTGTTGATACACTCGCTAAGATAATAAACCAAAAAAACCACGAGTTGGAGGAATTGAAAAAAGGGTATGATGCTAAGCTTCATGAAATTAACAAATACATTAGAATACTACAAGATCAAGAAGATGTTAAAGCAGATGGAGATATACCAGAAGACGTATTTAGAGAGAAGATAGACAACATAATCAAGTGCAACAAATGTGGTCATGAAATATGGAATATCAACAGCGATAATGAATTTATAATTATACCCAAGCAGAAATTAAAGTATCTTCTTGGTAACGAAAGTGATAAAAAATTACTGGATGGGTTAAGAGAATTAACTATACAGAAGGACTCAGGCATAGATATGAATTCGGAGATACGACCAAGTCCTAAGGAATATACAAGCCCTAAAGGCTATAAGAAGCAATATAATACTAAATCAAAGAAAACATGTTCCTACTGTTCCAAACCAGGTCATTCTAGAGCACATTGTTTGATTCGGTTGGCAACTCCTACGAAATAAATACACAGGCATGTTGTATTTTGAATAATTAATTTAGAACGGTATATTTATAAACTATAATACATTACATAACCAACGTAAATTAACTCAACTTATTTTGCTGATTGGACCATAGCTTCTATAATTGAATGTTAGTATATGTGAGTGGATTAAGATAATATAAATAATTCAAACGTACCTCTTCTTGATGCATCTTGCAATAATGTACAATCAACAGAATTCGAATTCATATGGACATAACGAACAGTAGAACCTCTTATAAACAAATTCTTAACAGATTGTAAGTGTGGATATTTGGTTTCATTGACACATGAGATATTATCTAACTTTAAGTTCAAATATTGGTCTACTGACTTTAAAATGCCCTTAATCTCTATATCATTTTTTAATTCAACGATCACTTCTTGATCAACAAGAGTTTTAAAAAAACTAAAGAATAACATTTATCTCCGTAGTTTATATATTAGATGTAAGGTATCCTTTTACTTTCAATGTTATATAGGTGAAACGAATACGCCTGGTCGGAGGAGGTGTAGATTTTCAAAAACTACATTTGAGGAAAACATCAAAAAAGGTTCAACCATTACGTAAGCATGTGCAAAAAGACATACTACCTTTGGCTATTATAAGTTGGTCTACATGATGCTATAAAGAGAAGTTGCATGTAATGATGTAAAAAATTAAGTTACAAGACCTAACAATGTATTCTCATTGGTGTAATCACCTTTTAATTCCTTTTGGAGTATAGACAATTCTTTTTGAAATTCGACAAAGCTATCATCCTCTACTTGGTTGAAGCTTGAGCTGTCCGTACCTTGGGATCTGCATGCAGACATAGGTCTTCCAGTTCGGTACCCTTCAGGTTCCTTTCTATAAGATTTTGATTTCTTCGATTTTGACTTTTTGATCTTCTTGGGCGTCATTGCAGACTCAAGATTTAAATTAAATTCTGTCTGGTAAGGGAACAGGTCAAATATAGAATCGAATGTTTCTTGTTTGGCTTGAATAATGGGGGGGGGAATAGATCATCATCAATAAACTCATCTTCCAAACTATACGATTCTTGTTTTACGCCTTGGTTTTGATAAGTTCTTAACGCATGTAGCTTTTCAACATGATCTGCTTTGAGCTTTTCTTTCTTCTTTCTTCCTCTCTTTGATGGTTTTTGCAACTCCAAAAGATTGTATTTAGTTTTTATCAGTGGTATTTCTTTATTAGAATTATTTTTGGATTTTTCGTCTAGTGGCAACTCGTCTGTGTTGGATGACGAACTTGAATTTGAACGACAGGCTTGTTCTTTTTGATTATTGAAATTTAATGCCTTCAAGTTTCTTCTTGCCATTTGGTAATTTGATGGGGACCGGCCTCTTACAACTAGTGGTTGAGTTTCCGTACTAGCTAATACTGCATACTTACCATCATCTAGTAACCCCAATAACTCGACCTTTAAAATGAAGTGTCTATTAACCATGGTAGATTTCCGATAGTTTATTGATGTTGAGAATTGAATACGTTCGTATCTTGCAACAGTGGCTATTCTGCCCTCCGGGTATGTACTTAGAATTGATGTATCCATACATTTCTGTAGAGTAGCATTATCGAGATAGAACATCCGATTGTATTGATCAATCTTGTCCCCATTACGAATATTAGAAGCCTGCTTGATAATTGAGTGAGATGGTAGATACCCTGAGATTGCAGGATAAACGGGCGGCAGGTATTGTGGACCCCTATCCCGCTTAGCCGTATGCTGAATGAGGTTCACAACAGATTCATCCTCTGAACATCGTGATACCAATCTTAGGGCAAAACAACTGATATTTTCAAGCTCTCCAAGGTCGTTAAGGATATGAAACTTTTCATTGAAGAAGGTGTCAGTATTAATGCCCTCGAATTCAAAGCAGCTAACTAATGTGAAATAGTTGCGTTTATACCCTATCCATTCCCCACCATGATTCTCAAATCCTCTATCGATTCTGGCGTTAACAAACGGGAAGACATTTTCATTAGTAGAAGTTATAAATATGGGTCTATATAACGTTGTATTTTCAAACGATGGCCCAACCTTGAATTGTAACCCAGATCTTGGTGCCACTTTTCTTTTCTTAACCACACTTCCATTTCCACCATTGTTTGATCGAAACGTCTCTGGAAAAGCACTGTAATGCTCAGCATTATCGCCACAAAAATTTTCGTTCGTTTTATCACTTGGTTTGACCTTCACTTGTTGTTTATCAGGCTTTTTGGAAGACCACGATGAAGTCTTAGTCTTGACCTTATTCTTCGAATTTTTTGGTCTTCCCATGATTCAGTTTTATTTTTTTGATGACCGATACAAATATAGGGTGGAATACTTATCAATACTTAGGTTTCCTATTCAATAGGCTTATTTTCTAATCTTGTATAAATTATAGTTGGAACTTTTACCCGCTGAATATCCAATTTTGATTTTGGGGCATAAACTGGTTTTTTGCAATCCACAAACGGAACATTTTATGGAACATCTCATATTATTCGTATATTGAGCTCAATTTAAAATTTTGAGCCATATATGAGTGAGAGGTTCGTTTATCCTTCCAATGCCATCATCATACATAGTCCTGTCACTCTGAACCTCTTGTTGGGCCTCATATTGGTGATTATGCCTAGTTCCAGTGATATCATTGATATGAATCCGGTTATCACACGACTCATCTAATGAGATTTTTTTTCAGACTGGGACATTAATACCACTACGGATAAACTTCATAGGTAGAATAAGCAAGAGAGTATTCAAGATGGGTAAGAAGGCTATTGATGCACGTATTCCATCACTTATACGTAATGGTGTACAAGAAAAGGAAAGAAGTTTTTTCTTCATTGTGGGTGATAAAGCTCGTAATCAGTTGCCTAATTTGCACTATTTAATGATGTCAGCCGATTTGAAAATGAACAAGTCAGTTTTATGGGCATATAAAAAGAAGCTATTAGGCTTTACATCACACAGACAGAAGAGAGAGGCCAAGATAAAGAAGGATATCAAAAGGGGAGTAAGAGAAGTAAACGACCAAGATCCATTCGAAGCCTTTATTTCCAATCAGCATATTAGATATGTATACTATAAAGAAACCGAGAAAATCTTGGGTAATACATATGGTATGTGTATCTTGCAAGATTTCGAAGCTATCACGCCTAATTTATTAGCCAGAACTATAGAAACTGTTGAAGGTGGTGGACTAGTGGTAATTTTGTTGAAGTCGATGTCTTCATTGAAGCAATTATACACCATGACAATGGATATCCATTCACGTTATAGAACTGAAGCTCACGATGATGTTGTTGCCAGATTTAATGAAAGATTTTTGTTGTCCCTAGGTTCATGTGAAAATTGTTTGGTAGTAGATGATGAACTAAATGTTTTACCTATATCTGGAGGTAAGCACGTTAAGCAATTACCTGCGAAGGACGACGATGATTTATCGCCAAATGCCAAAGAATTGAAAGAATTAAAAGAAAGTTTGGCTGATGTCCAGCCAGCTGGTGCATTAGTTGGATTATCTAAGACAGTTAATCAAGCTCAATCCATCTTAACATTCATTGATGTTATTTCAGAAAAGACATTAAGAAGCACAGTAGCATTAACTGCAGGTAGAGGGCGTGGTAAGTCTGCAGCTTTAGGTATTGCTATCGCTGCTGCCGTATCTCATGGTTACTCTAATATTTTCGTTACATCTCCTTCCCCAGAAAATTTGAAGACATTATTTGAATTTGTTTTTAAGGGATTTGATGCGTTAGGATATACTGAGCATATGGATTATGATATTATCCAATCAACTAACCCATCATTTAATAAGGCTATTGTTAGAGTTGATATTAAGCGTGGTCACCGTCAAACTATTCAATATATCTCACCAAATGATAATCATGTATTAGGTCAGGCCGAATTAGTTATTATTGATGAAGCTGCAGCTATTCCATTACCAGTTGTGAAAAAGTTAATGGGGCCTTACTTAATTTTCATGGCTTCTACTATTAACGGTTACGAAGGTACAGGTAGATCGTTATCTTTGAAATTGATTCAGCAATTACGTACCGAATCCAATAGTAACAACAGAAACGATGATACAGCTGTTGTATCCAGAGATAACAAATCCAATTTTGATTCTGTTGCATCTGGTAGAGACTTGCGTGAAGTTGTATTAGATGAACCAATTAGATATGCCCCAGGAGATCCAGTTGAAAAGTGGTTGAATAAGCTATTGTGCTTAGATGTATCATTATCCAGAAATTCGAAATTTGCTACTAAAGGTTGTCCACATCCTTCCCAATGTAACTTATTTTATGTGAATAGAGATACATTGTTCTCTTACCACCCTGTCTCTGAAGCATTCTTGCAAAAAATGATGGCTTTGTATGTTGCATCGCATTATAAGAATTCTCCTAATGATTTGCAATTGATGAGTGATGCTCCCGCTCATCAATTATTCGTTTTATTGCCTCCTATTGAAGAAGGCGACAATAGAATTCCAGATCCGTTATGTGTTATCCAGCTTGCATTAGAAGGTGAAATTTCAAAAGAAAGTGTTCGTAAATCGTTATCTCGTGGTCAGAGGGCTGGAGGTGATTTAATCCCGTGGTTAATCTCTCAACAATTCCAAGATGAAGAGTTTGCATCCTTATCTGGTGCTAGAGTTGTAAGAATTGCTACAAATCCAGAATACGCAGGAATGGGTTATGGTTCAAGAGCTCTAGAATTATTACAAGATTATTACGAAGGAAAGTTCACAGACATTAGTGAATCATCTGAAATCAATGACCATACGATTACCAGAGTTACAGATAAAGAATTAGCAAATGCAACCTTGAAGGACGAGATTAAATTGAAAGATGCTAAATCATTACCACCTTTATTATTGAAATTATCCGAAAAGCCACCTTACTTTTTGCATTATTTAGGTGTATCATTTGGATTAACTCCGCAGTTGCAAAAGTTCTGGAAAAGATCTGGGTTTGTTCCTGTTTATTTAAGACAAACTGCCAATGATTTGACAGGTGAACATACTTCTGTCATGATAAACGTCTTGCAGAATCGTGAAAAGACATGGTTACAGGAATTTTCGAAAGACTTCCATAAGCGTTTCTTACAGTTATTATCATATGAGTTCAAAAAATTCCCGGCTGTTCAAGCCTTAAACATTATCGAGGCAACAGAAGCAGGTGAGAATCACGAAGATACAATTAAGAGATTAACAAGAAATGATTTAGATAACATTTTATCTCCTTTCGACTTGAAGAGATTAGACTCGTACGCCAATAACTTGTTAGATTATCATGTTATTGTTGATATGCTACCATTGATTTCCCATTTGTACTTTTCGAAGAAAACTGGTGGTGACGTGAATTTATCATCAGTCCAAGCAGCTATTTTATTGGCCATTGGATTACAACATAAAGACTTGGATCATATTTCAAAGGAATTAAACTTACCACCAAATCAATCTATGGCAATGTTCGCTAAAATTGTTCGTAAATTTTCGACTTATTTTAGAAATATATTGAGTAAGTCTATTGAAGATTCTATGCCTCAATACGAAGACGAAGCTGTTAAGGCAATGGAAGGTGATTCAGAACATGTTGATTATGACAAAATAGAACAGGATATGCAAGATGATTTAGAAGAGGCTGGTGATGAAGCCATGCAAGAATTAAAGGCGAAACAAAAGGAATTTATTAATGCTATTAATTTAGATAAATATGCAATTGCTGATGATGCAGACTGGCAAGCAGCAGGTAAATCGGTAGCCAAAGCCGTAAATGGCAAAGGTGTTGTTAGTGTCAAGAATAAGAATTCTAAAAGACAAAAAGGTGAAAATGCTTCTGATATTTATGAATCCGAAATGAAGAGTGCAAACAAAAAGCCTAAAAAGTCTAAGAAATAAATTGTATAATAGTAAATATATGTCATATCTATATATTAAAAAAATGTCTATAAATTTTTCATTTCAATACACCTAATATCGCCTTTAAAGACAAGTCTATCAAATCATGTAGAGATAAATCTTCGTTCTGAATATCGTAAAGCTTTAGGTCGTCTTTAGCGTAAGAGTTTAATTTTGAATTCACATCTTCTCTTTCGAAGAGATGTTTGTGACTTTTAATATACTCAGGCCAGACCATTCTACCAAAATACTCCGGTGGATCAACCCAAAACCCACCGACTGTATTGTATCCTGCTCTTGATTCTCTTCTTCTTTTCAACGTCTCATATTTTGCATGGAAGAATAATCGGATATCAAATAAGCTGGAAATTTTTTCATTATGGAATAACATGAATCCATCAACGAATACGATAATCTTATCATTTAATATATGCTTGTATGAATTGATCACATCTGTAAAATGGTTTATCTCTTCTCTTGATAGTTGTAGATCAGCCTCGTGTTCTAAAGAGTTTATTTGTGCAGACAGGGTTTCGTTTGACTTAAGTTCGTTGATATAATCAGCGAATTTTTCAAAATCTATTGCATCCAAGCAATCCCAATTTTGCTCATTTGTCATGGGATCAACAGGGATTTCATCATCGGGGAAGTAGAAATCATCTAAATGCACTACCTTTGATCCCTTGAAGAGCTTATGTAGTGCCTTTGCCGTAGTACTCTTCCCAGAAGACGATGGTCCACTTAAGGCAATTAGAACAATTTGGGTATTATTAATGGGTGACGGACTTTGTTGAAAATTACCATTATGGGACATAGCTTCGTATTATTGATTTCTTTTGTTGTACAGTGTACAAATAAATACTCCAATGCAATTAATCCCCAACTTTATTCAGTAACATCGCACCAAAATTGCCTACATAGAGTACATCTCTGTCAATAATAACTTGCTACCAACTACAACATGATCATTTTTCATTATGATTACAGCTGTGTTATTTGCCAACAACTTTATTTCAATAAGCTTTGGTGCAGACTGGATATGTCGTTGAAATGGAATTGATACTGTAAACCTGAATACAAGGTGTATCCGTGGCTACTTCAAAAAAAAAACAAGTATTTCTTTCTTTCTGATACACTATATCCGGCCACTTTTAAATCATGACAAGGTCATTTCCTCATATTCTATATCAATAGGCTCATGAGATAGTTGTCAATCTAGACCACAAATAGCTGCGAGTCTAATAGTGGAAAATTTGCACCCTCTTATATTTTTTAGATTCCTATTACGGTATACTTCTGTGTGATCCAGACCCGAGTGACATGGCCCTTTATTACGGCCTTATCTTATTCTATAAGCAGTAGCAAGTGTGATAATATATACTAATACAATGCGGTAATCTGTAAGAAGCTGCTACTTGAAGCACGAAGTATTTGCTACCCATATTGAGTATATACCGATGCAAGGAGCTATTGTAGCCTAGTAGTGTATCCCGTAAGTCCAGATACATTAACCCAATTCGTCACCTAAATTCTATACCTAATATGGTCAAAAGTACATATGACGAACGATGCTCTCCTGCAAAATATGGTTGAGAATTAATAACATTTCCTAATTAGGAAATTGTTCGATGTCCCATACAATTAGATAATGGATCTGGCAAAAAGGAACTATTTTCTGTCTACTATAAGTAATTTTGGAAATTAATTTGCTAAAATATATATATGATGGATAGAAGAGAAAAGTTTTTTTGTGAAAAATAGGGAGGTAGGGAACAACGTAAAATTTAAGTATTTTGACACTCTAAAAAGGTATTAACTAGGTTAAACATTAGTTCGAAGTATTGAGCTAAGTACTAAAAATTGCAAACTAGTGAACAAAAAATCTCTAGAAAGTTATAGAAATCTAACGAATAATACATCTATCTAAGTGTTAGGAAGACTCAAAGTTGTATTCAGATTATAATTCAACTACACCTTAGATATCCAACTACATTTTTACGATTAACATCTTCGCTTGTTATATGCATAAAAAATACTTGCCAAATTGTTATCTCTAGTCAACCTAATGAGTACACCACTGGCCGATGAGAGACTTGTGTCCCATTCAGGTTCACCAATCCGGTCACATAATCTCAAAGAGCTCCAACTTTCAACGGACTCGACTCTATCGCCAAGTGGAACCAACAATAGTTCAAATCAAGAAACGGAGTCAGATGGTGACAATATAAGGGAGAATAACGGTAACTCGCAAAAGAGTTCTCCTACGGATCAAAAGATCTTATCAAATTTAAAAGGTTTTAACATTGATCGTTCAGCTTACAAACACTATGGTCATCAGTCACTGCTTCATGGAGAAGCACTTGACAAAATCATCACTGAAGCTAAAGTGTCTACAAGAAGGAAAAGCATGGATGAAATCTCGAATAGTGCTCAGTCAGATATAAAAGAAACTAAACATGCCAACTCTATAAGTTGGAATGCCAGTAATAGGATACTCATTGATCAAAAAATATCTCAAATTTTAGGCATACCTGCTCAAGCAATTGATGAAGAGTCAATATGGCCATACAGCGCAGAGACTTTAAATGAAATATTGAGATACAAAAGTGAGCAGGAGAGAACAAAACAAGAAACAATAAAAAACAATTTCGGAGAAACTGCTATTGAATTATTGAAGTTAGCTAAATCTTTAAATGTCAGTGGTGACTTAATTCCTTTCCTCTTTGTTAGTAATACAACGATTGAAGAATTGAAATCCAAAATAAATGAATTGAAATCAAATCCTAACGACATGATAAATAAAATCAGCAAACTTGTGAATACCCCAGAACACTACAATCATGATCAAAATACCCCATTTACCAACAATGGAAAAAGAAGGTATTCTGAAAGTCGACTTTTACCATCTTTTTCAGAAACTGCAGAAAGTATTAAATCTGCTAATAGCGCTGACACCTCGCCAGCAAGATCTCCAAATAAGCTGCCCTCTAGTGCTAAATTTTCTCTTGGTGAAGCTAATGAGAAGGAGAAAGAATCACCTTCTAGCCAGAACGATAAACCAATTATGTTACCAGTACCTACTACAGGTTACCTGCCACATCACCAGCCCCAACCTCAAAATGGTGTATATACCATGTACTACGCACCCGGCCCCCAAAGGTCTTCAGTCCCTCCACCACAACAATCGCAGAATGAACAAACTCAAGAAAATGGTTCATCTACAGCAACAACGGTGTTAGGTTCTCCCTATTCGCTGAAATACCCACCAGTCATGTATCCGCAACACCAGAATTATCATGCCGTTTCTGGTCCAGGTTACGCACCACAACAACATTCATATCCTTATTATATGACTTCATCCCCTTCCAATGGGCCACCATCTCACCAGTATGTAATGCATCCATCTGGAGCTTCACCATCTGGTTTGATGCAACCAATGAATCCTAGTCAAGTTGCTTACCACTCTCCTGATATTGAAACCAGAAGGAGTAACAGCGCAAAACATCTGCAGAAAGACGAAGAAGAAACTGCTGCTGGCCACCCCCACAGCAAGAGACATAAGGCTTCTTCAACCGCAAAAACATCTAGCATTAATTTCATGATCACAACACCAAAGAATCCCCCCGCAAAGAAATATAATAATACCCATAAAGATTCGAGTAAGGACGGTAAATAATTTTGCTCTCATTTCCAGTCTATTTCTGAATATTACCTCATTTTCCTTTGATACCCAAATTATACATATTACGTAGCTATAATACAAAGTTTTAAATAAATGTGATTAATTAATGTACAAGTATAGAACATAATGCAGATATCCTGAGCCTGGATCATTTAACGTAGAAAACGTATTTAGCGCCGATTATTACCGATGTCAAACTATAATTTTTTTCTTCGAAGATTCTCTTGCATGTAAGATACTCCCAGGAAGTCTATTCGATGCGAATACGGATTGTCCTGTCGATGAGATACATATTATAAGAAAATTATTAGCTAAATAGGTAAATACAAAGCCTTAAGACAATACGCCGAATTAGGTATGTCCCAATAAATATGAATAAGGATATAGAAAAGCAAACTCTTTCGAATACGGGGCCCGAGGGGCATTTTTTGAACATTGAAGATAATAAACTGAAGAAAGAGGATTGCTTAGAAATAAGGAAGAGAAGAGAAGTAAGATACTCTATTCTAACCGAAACTGAAAAGTATGGGATGTCAGTACTATTAAGCTCAAATGGCATATGGTCCAGTGTTTCGCTGTCCATTTTTTTCCCGGCCTTGCCGTCGTTGACAAAGGAATTTAACATTACTCAAGATGTAGCGAATTTATCAATCGTGGGATACTTGATATTTCAGGGAATTTCACCTACCATTTTAGCATTTTTTTCAGATACTTACGGAAGAAGACCGTGTATTTTATTTTGCGTGATAGGTTACCTTGCAGTATGCATAGCACTTTCTCAGACAAATGTATTTTGGTTGATGGGGGTACTAAGGTGTGTTCAGGCTGCAGCTATTGCACCCATGGTTGCAATATCTACAGGATCTGTGGGAGATTTTAGCAAAATAACAGAGAGAGGTAAATTTGTGGGATTAGTGCAAGGAATTCAACTTGTCGGACAAGGTTTTGGCGCTGTGATAGGGGCTGCGCTTATCAATAGCTATAGCTGGAGAGGAATATTCGTATTTTTGGCAATCGGTAGTGGAAGTGTGGCCATTATAAGTTCTTTTTTGTTACCAGAAACTAATAGGGCTATAGTGGGAAATATGTCTGTTCCAGCCCAAATAATTATCAATAAGCTGCCAGTCACTTCACTTCCCTGTTTCAAAGCGAGATTGACCAATGATGTTGAAACCTTGCTTACACGTAATTCATCATTTAGTCGAATACTTGTACCTTTCAAAATAATTATAAGAAAGGAGGTCTTGGTAGCCTTGATTCCTGCTGGGTTCCAATATACCGTATGGACGATGACTCTTACATCTCTTTCGACGACTCTTGAAACCAAATACAAGTACTCAATGATACATATTGGAATATGTTATATACCTTCCGGTGTCGCAACAGTAATGGGTTCAGTAATTGCAGGAAGGGTATTAGATTGGAATTATAAAAGAAGAAAAACAGCACACGATGCTAAATACGCTCATTTAGACGAATATGAAAGGCCCGTATTTAATATCCGGAAAGTAAGATTAGAACTCTGCATATTTACCACTGTATCATTAATTTGCTTTTCGATTATATTTGGATGGTGTTTACAGTATAGGGTTAACATTGCACCAATATTAATAGCTGCATTTGTAATTTCGTTTTGCAGCGTCGCACAATTATCAGCAATAACAACCTTACTTGTTGATATGTATCCTGGTCAAGGATCAGCTCTGACCAGTTGTGTCAACTTGATTAGATGTATCCTAGCTGCAATTGGTATTGGTGTTTTGCAGAATATGGTTAACGCCATGGGCGAAGGAGGGACGTACACATTAATGGCAGGCTTCTGTTTGGTAGCTGAAGTTGTGCTTTATTCAACTGCATATCTTGCCAGAGAAAAACTGGATGATACAAACATAAATTAGAACATAAAATTGCATTTCGGAGAAGGCAAAACATACAAGTGATTGTAAATCGAAATTAAGAACCATAGACAAGGAAAACTATATATAACTTTATAAATATAGGCATTATTAAATAATAATAACAATAATAAAATAACAGTAATAAATTATGTACTAACAGCATGCCTATTGAGATGCACATTGGACACCTGGGCCGGCACCACCTTCTTCATCATCAGAATCATAAGCATCACGTCTTCCAGCAGATTGATGCTTACGTGGGTCAACATCGACCAATTCACATTCATCGACTTCAGAACCCTTTGGAATGGTAACCTTAGCCTTTGGAGGTAAGAGTGCTTCTAATTCCTTCAATTTTTCTTCTGTTGCAAAGTTGTTCTTTGGGAACTTAACAGTGAATTTAACAAACATATGTCCATTACCACCGTGTCTGTAGATTGGCATACCTTGGTTTTCAATGACCTTGGTAACGCCAGGGGCGATAACTTCACCAGGATTAATTGGGATCTTAATGAAGTCGCCAGACACGTGCTTGAAGGCAAGTTCACCACCAGTTAAGGCAGTGGCTAAATCCACTTCAGCTTCGTAGTACAAGTCGTTAGCCTTTCTGGTAAACTTCTCGTGTTGCTTTTCGTCAACAACAAACACGACATCTCCAGGAGTGACACCTGGTTCTTGGTCACCTTCACCGCTGAACACGATTCTTTGGCCATCCTTCATACCAGGATCGATGTGGACTTGTAATATCTTACGTTCAGTTTGGGTCTTCTTACCCTTACATGCGGTACAACGGTCCTTAGCGTCACAAATGTCACCAGAACCCTGACAAGCGTCACAAACGGTTTGAAATCTTTGTATCATAGGACCCATTTGTCTTGTGACAAACTTCATACCTTGACCGTGACAAGAAGAACACTGCTTGATCTTACCTTCTTTACCACCACGGCCTTCACATGTCTTACACAATATAGTCTTGTTCAATGCCAATTTCGCAGTTCTACCTTTGTACAACTCTTCTAAGGTACAACTGATCGAGTGCTTGATGTCCTTGCCTCTAGCTGGTCCACGGGAAGCTCCGCCACCCATACCGCCAAATCCTCCTCCGAAGAATTGCGAAAAGATGTCTTCTGCTCCCATACCGCCGCCCATACCACCGGCACCTGATAATCCTTCTTCACCATAGCTATCATAAACTTCTCTCTTCTGTTCATCCGAAAGAATCTCGTAAGCATGTGAGAGTTCCTTGAACTTCTCAGCGGCTTCCGGTGATGGATTCTTATCTGGATGATATTTCAATGCAGCTTTTCTATAAGCTTTCTTTAATTCTGTATCTCCTGCTGATGGCGATACGCCTAATTGATCGTAAAACTTTGTTTCCTTAACCATCTTCTATACCCTATAATTCTATCAAACAATCTTATTAATACAACTACTTGAAAAAATGAATATTTTTCAAACCTGACTTATTAATCAAAATTTTCGTCTATATGTTAGTTAAATATAACTGTTGGCGAAAGCGAGTATTTGAATTTTTTTTATCTTTGGAAAATTCTTTAACGTTCCATTTTGTGTAAAACGATGGAGTTGATTTCTTTTTGATTTTGTGTTAACCTCCCAATGCATATGAAGACTACAATATATTGTCGATACTAGTTAATCGTATATAGGATAAAAAGGGCATGGTGGAGCCGTGGATGGTTGGCTGGTGACAAGTACAGCTTCGATGGCTTGGATTGTGGATTGTGGATGGTGGATGGTGGATGGTGGATGGTGCGGATGGCATGAGTTGGGTTGATTATAATTGTAGGTGATTGTAGTGTAGGCCAAGGACAAGACTAACCGGCGTGTTCAACGACTTCGCTGACCAACCTACCGTTTCTAACGGAGTGTTTGAATTGTTCAGGGATGGCTAGCTCTTCGAAATCGTCGTTCTTCAACACGTTGACGTTCAAAGAGGTAGCACAACTGGTGTAGATCTGGACATCGGCATCAATACTTTGTTGCGACAAGTAGATGCTACCCTCGTCCGACTTGTCGACACTAATCATGGCGACGGTTCCGACGACCTGCAAGCCGAACTTGAAGGACTTGATGAAGTCGATACCCGAGATCAAAGAGTCCACAACGACACCGGTTTTGGTGGTTTCCGACACTGAGATGGCGTTGGCCTTGCCCTTGACCTGGACAGTGATCCCGCTGCAATTGCCAATGAAGACCGATTGTTGCATTTCAGCATCGACCACGAGCGGTTGCTGCGATGGGACGTCGGCTTCGGTGAAGTTTTCGATGATCCATTTGGTGCCATCGATCAACTCCATCTTTGCAGGTTTTTTCTTTGGCTCCGCGAGATTCAGGCTTGACGACAAGCTTGATGGCTTCTTTGGTGGTGTAGGCTTCTTGGTCACCGGTGGTGCCGCTTGTCTCAATGATGGATTCTTGTGGGTCATTTCTGACTTTTCGACCTTTTTGAGACCAGACGTGATGTTTTCACCCTTGTTCAAATCAGCAAAAACGGCATTCATACCTCCAGCAGGTGCAGATGACTGGGCATTTTGCGAGTTATCAGCATCAAAGATCCCGGCTGGAGGAGGTGGTGGTGGTGGTGGGACTGCACCTCCACTTTGAGCACCTCCACTTTGAGCACCAACACCCTTAGCACCAGCTAACACGTCAGCTAATGGTTTACCATTGGCATTGTTCCACGATGGGCCCGTAATATGGAATTCCTTAACATACGCTTTCAATGCTTCAAAAATACCCAAGAATTGGCTCACCCATGTAACGTGTTTTTGGTCCTTATCTTTGTATTCCTTCATGACCCTGTTGGACCAGAATTGCGAACTGTCCTTGAATTCTGGGATCAACGACACCGGCGTCTCACCCACAACCCATCCTAAAACAGGAGCCCCCTCGCTAATGGTACATAAATGGTTGTAAAACAGCGATCCCCTATTAGTATCCTTGAGCTGGTTGATCTGCTCGATCTTCTCATTAATTGGCTTCAAAACCTCCATAAATGCCGGGTCCGACATCTCTGGCTTCTTACTCTTGGCCACAATGCTCAAAAACTGCAACTGAGCCTGAAATGCCTGTTCGAATGTCTCTGCTGCTCCTCCCACTAAACCATCAATCGTCTGCGAACTCTTCACGAATGGAATAACGCTTTTCTCAATGAAATGTTTGAACTCAACAACTGATTTAGGCACAGCTTCTTCCTCTTCGCCACCTTCGACTGCCTTGGCTTCGTTATCTTGCTGCGATTGTCCTACCGCCGCTCCTTGACCCTGACCAACCGATCTCATAGATTGTCCGTCCGATCTATTATTATCAGTTTGAAAGATGCTGATATCCTCTAATCTAGATGTAGCTGCCTCCAACCTTTTGAGCATTGTAACAATGTTATATCCTTGAACATTGAATTGATTTTCTTCCGACGACATTGTATTTTGTTGATATTTTATTGCTATAACCACTATATGTTTATGTCAATTTACCAAATGCTTCCTTATAGATCGTGTCATTTTAATGTCCGCGCACGACGCACTTTTGGCCAACTTCATTCTCTATAAGAGTTCACTTTAAATTATTATCAGTAGGAAAGAAAGTGTCAAATATTAGTCGAGAGGTTAGGGTTGTAATGAGTTCAATTAATTCTGCTAACAAGCCACAGGAAGAGGAATTTCCACCGCAAAAAATATACCCGTTAAAGGATTTTGAAGCGCCTGCTGAGCCAGAGCCATTTTACGGTAATTATCAGCAAGGAGTACCAATTGCGTTGGATATTGGTACATCGTCGTTTAAGGTGGGATTAACTAATGCTAATGTGCCAAATAATGTGTTTCCAGCGGTTGTAGCTCGGTATAGGGATCGTAAAGCATTGAAGACGTTGACGATTGTCGGGAACGATGTGTATAGAGATCAGTCACTCAGATCATCGCTGAGGACGCCATACGACGGTCCGCTCGTTACAAACTGGGATTATGTGGAATGTATGCTTGATTATTCGTTTGAGCACTTGGGGGTGCACAGTGACAACGGAAGATTGAATAATCCTGTGATTATGACCGAACCAGTGGCCTGTCCAATGAGCCAGAGGAAAAATATGTATGAATTGCTCTTTGAAGCGTACCAGGCGCCAAAGGTGACGTTTGGGATTGATTCTTTGTTTTCATACTACGCTAATTCTGACACCAGTACCGCTAACGGGATTGTCATCGGCACGGGGCACGAACTGACCCACGTTATTCCCGTTTCTCAAGGTAAGGGAATATTGCTGCAGACAAAAAGAATAGATTGGGGTGGCGATCAGTCTCAGCAGTTTATTCAAAGATTACTATCATTGAAATATCCATACTTCCCCACAAAATTGACGTCTCAGAACACCACCAACATATTGTACGATCATTGTTACGTCCTGAAAGATTACCAAGAAGAATTATCAAACTATCTTAATATGGACTATTTAAATGAGCATGATGTTGTTCTTCAGGCGCCAGTAGACGTCTCAGTACCAGCAGATAAAAAGAAGTCGGCAGAAGAATTGGCTAAACAAACCCAAAAGAGAAGAGAACAGGGTAAGAGATTACAGGAACAAGCCCAACAGAAAAGGGTTGAAAAGCTTGTGCAAAAAGAACAAGAATTCGAATACTATACAAGCATCAAGCTGGAATTTGAAAGTATATCGCCCAAGGATGTACAACAAAAGTTGGAAGCAGAAGGCTTCGAAGACTTGAATGATTTTAACAAATATGTAACAAACTTGGAAAAAACCTTGAAGAGGACGCGTAATCAAGATATTGGTGATAATCATGATGAAGGGGACGAACTAGGTAACTCGTGGCCTCTAGTGGATATTCCTGATGACCAATTATCAGAAGATCAAATCAAAGAAAAGAGAAAACAAAGACTTATGAAGGCTAACTTCGATGCGCGTGAACGTGCAAAGGAAATTAAAAGACAAGAAGAGGAGTCGTTAGCCAAATTTGAGAAGGAACAAGAAGAATGGCGTGAAAGGGATTTGGAAGATTGGTGTACTGTCAAGAGACAAGAGTTAGGTCAAATATATAGTAAAATGAAAGAAAGGACTAAATTATTGAACTCTATGAAAGATAGGAAGTCAATGGCAGCCCAGCAGCGTATGAAAAATATTGCCGACTTAGCAAACGATGAAACCGGGTCCACTTCAAGCGCATCAAGAAAAAGACGTCGTAATGCAAATAGCACAATAGATAATGATCCAAATGATACTTTTGGAGCTAACGATGATGACTGGAGTGTTTATAGGGATATCAGTAATGCTACTTTAGAAGAAGAACAAGAAGAAGATAACGCGGCAATACTTAAATTAGAAGAACAATTATTGAAATATGATCCAAACTTTCATCATGAAGATACGCTTGCGGCTTCACAAACTTTTGACTGGAAGAACCTGACCTTGCATAAATTCATTCACGGTCCTCGTCAAAACATTACTATATCTATGCAAGCAGAAATCTCCGACCCAGATGAATTAGCAAACCACCCAGAAATAATCAAGAAGAATCACCAATTGCATTTTAATATCGAAAGAATACGAGTACCAGAAATTTTATTCCAACCAAGTATAGCTGGTCTTGATCAAGCCGGAGTGGCTGAGCTACTGAGCGATTTGCTTTACAGGAGACTAGACGGTAACTTCTCCGCTAATGGTCAATCACATAGTATGATTCAAGATGTTTTTATTACCGGAGGTCTTGCAATATTACCAAATTTTGTGGAGAGAACGACCAAAGATTTTACAGCATTTTTGCCGGTAGGGGCTCCTTTAAAGGTTCGTAGAGCAAAGGACCCAATTTTAGATGCTTGGAAAGGTATGCAAAAATGGAGTCAAAGTCAAGAATGTGAAAGCAGTTATGTGTCTAAAGAAGAATATGAAGAACTTGGACCAGAATATATAAAGGAACACGGTTTGGGTAATGCTTGTTTAATGTAATACAGGTCTTGATTTATAAAAAAGTATGTATAATTAAAGTTTTATATATAGGTAGTATACAAGAATAGAACAAATAAACTTCACTTATGCAAATAGATCCCGATCTCATGATTTAAGACTTATTTTCTAGTATTTGGATTAATACCCTTTCTCTTTAAGTTTCTCTTGATTGTTTGATCAATAATCCCTTTGTCCGCATCATCGTCGAATTCAGCAAAGTCATCGTGAATAATACCTTCTTCTTCTGCTTCAGATCTGGCCAAAGATTCCTTTTCTTTAGCACCAGCCTTAGAAATATCGTGTGGGGAAGGAGCAATTTTCTTGAATTTTGCGACATAGAAACCATCGACGTTATAAGTATGTGGGTAATAACGTCTAGTCAATGAAATACTTGGACTGAAATGTTTTCCACGGAATGATGTGAATCCTTCTTTACCAATTTGTAAACCAGCGTCAACTAACTTAACATTTGGTCTCTTTCTCAAAGCATAATCAACTACCGATTCGTTTTCTTCAACTGCAACGGAACATGTAGAATACACTATAACACCACCCGTTGCAGAGTTCGCATCGACTGAATCAATAGCTGACAATAATAATTGCTTTTGCAAATGAGGAATTTGCATAAAATCCTTCTCTGTACGACTAACTTTAACAGATTCGTCTTTGGCGATAACACCAGTACCTGAACAAGGTGCATCTAACAAAATTCTATCAAACCCACCAATGACTTTTGGAAATTCTCTTGCATCATAATTACAAACAATAGTATTCTTACACCCTAATCTGTGAATATTGGCAATCAAAGACTTTGTACGTGCTTTGTTGGCATCATTAGCAAAAACACAACCAGTATTTTTCATCATGGCAGAAATATAAGTGGTTTTACCACCAGGGGCGGCGGCCATATCTAAGATACGTTCATTTTCTTGTGGATCTAATGCCATGACTGGTAAGAATGAAGATGCAGCTTGTAAAATGTATTGCCCCGCTAAGTATTCTGGTGTTGCACCAATTGGTACTTGGGAATCAAAAACTTGTAAACCAACCTTGGTCCAAGAACCAATTGGTTGCAAATTAACACCACGGTTGACCAAGGTTTGGGCCAAATCACGACGTCTTGTCTTTAAGGTATTCGTTCTGATGGTAATAGGTCTGGCGATTTCATTAGCTTCAAAAAATTCCATTGCTTCAGCTGGAGAAAACAAGTTAAATAATTTATCAGCTAAAAATTCGGAATAACCGAAGTATTCACAGATATCCTTAAGCAATCTACTGACATACTCTGCTCTTGATTTACCTTCTTCTGCCATTTCCTTAAAATTTTCTAAAACTTTCACGATTTCGATCATTCTAGTTCTCGTCATTGTGACGTCTTGTGGACCACTAGCCATTTCTTCCTCTTCTTCAGCAGTAGGCAAAATCTTGGCTCTAGGTTGATCAACCTGGCCTTCTAATAATTCCCTTTCTGCCTCCTCTGCTTCTTCTGCTTCTTCTTCATCTAACTTTCTAGATAATGCTTCCATATTAGCAGCATTCAACCCGTCCATATCTTCTTCATCGTCCGAGAAAATAGGCTTCTCACGGTCATCCTCGTCTGAGTCTTCAAAATCTTCACCATCTTCACTGTTCACGTCAAATTCATCGTTTTCTATTTCTTCATCAAGCTCATCGAGACCTTCTTCGTCCGAATCATCAAACAAAGATTTCTTTGCGTTTACTATTTCTTCAGTTTCGAGTTCTGGCTCATCTTTTTGAATGATTTCAGCCTTAGTTGACACCTTGGTCTTGGAAATTTCTGGTTTACTCTTCGCATCTTTAGTCTTTTTTATTGACTGGTTTGGTTCAGATGTAGAATTAGATCTCTTTCTCTTTGAGTCTTTCTTCTGTTGCTTCGCCTGAAAGTCATCGAAACTAGGTGGAACACCTTGCTTATTCTTAGCTCTTCTACCCATTTTACCTATTATACTTCAGCAGACAATTTATTAAATGAAACTATCTGCCTTAATTAATAGTACTGATTTCCTGCGATGAGGTACAAAAAAAGTTCCAAATTTTTCATAATGGATGCGCCACGACCTCATTCCATACTTCATTAGACTCTTAAGAGATTAGATATTAATACCTTATTTAGTCGGTTGTAACAGATCTAGTGGAATGGCATCGGTAATTGAAGATAATATGAGTTTGGATAGAGAACCAGAAGTTGAAAGCTTACCGCAACGAGAAAAAAGTACTACTATAATATCTCCAAATCAGCATGCATTAGTTCGTTTACCTTCAGAAGGTTTAAAGATTATTGATTTGAAACCTGGTGGAGTAATCAGCTTGGGAAAATTTGGAACCTTTGCTGTGGATGAAATACTTGGTTATCCATTTGGACAAACATTCGAGATTCTTGAGGAATTAAAGGTGAAGCCAATCAAAAGTATGACTATGCAAGCAGACGAAACACTGGTAGACAACGAAAACGAAGAATTAACTAAGGATGAACTCACCAAGATGTTATCCAACAGTTCTGATAATAATCAAAATATCATCAACATTGGATCCAAAATTCAGAAATTGACCTCTGAGGACGTAGACAAGTTGAAACAATCGGGTGCTACTTCGGACATTGGACAGAGGATAATTGAGCAGATGATTGCCGGTCATGAAGGATTTGATAAGAAAACTTTGTTCTCTCAGCAAAAGTATTTGAAGAGAAAGCAGCAAAAGTTCTTGAGAAGATTTACTGTTGAATACCTTGGCTCTTCACAATTATTGCAATATTATATCGAGAAAGACACACAACGTGTTCTCGATATGAGCGAAGAAACTTTGGGTTTATTGTTAAATTATGCAAATGTCAGACCTGGTGGTAAATATTTGTTAATTGATGAAACTGGTGGTATAATTTTGTATGCAATGATGGAAAGAATGAACGGACAAGGTACCATCGTAAGTGCTCACGACAATGAGCATCCAAATCATATTGCATTGAGATATTCTGATTATCCAGAAGAATTACAAAATAGAATGGTCAAAAGCATAAATTGGCTTCAATTTTTGGAGCCAGAGAATGAAAAAGTAGAATTTGAAACTGCAACTGATGAGGAGATAGAAGAAATGAAAAATTCCAAAAGAGCTCAGTATTATCGTCGTGAACAAAGAGCTAAAAATATTAACACTGTTATTGACACGGTAATGGAAGGTAATTTTGATGGTTTTATTTCTGTGAGTACTTTGAATATGCCTACGTTGTTACCAGAAATCATCCCAACAATTGGTGGATCAAGACCAGTCGTTATTTACAGTCAATTTAAGGAAGCATTATTAGAGACTCAGCATCATATGTCTACTGACAAAAGAATCTTAGCACCTTCAATCATGGAAACTAGAGTCAGGCCACACCAAACTATCCCGGGTAGAATGCACCCTGTTATGTGTATGCGAGGCTTTGGAGGTTATGTTTTATGGGGTACACGAGTTTTTCCAAAGGAAGGTGGTATAACAGCTGTAGGAAGAGGTTCAGGTAAATCAAAGAAAGAAAAGCCAGAACAAACTCCAGAGACAAATTCTCAACAAGCATCTGTATAAAATAGCTAATGTATATTAGTTTCTAATTAATATCTGTAATCTAGTAAATTATCTCACATACTTCTTGTAAGTACTGCATTTTCGAAGTCTTTATCCATCCAACAACACATCTTACATTTCCCGAACTATCCTTCATCATGCCACACAGCCAATTGGAATTATGTGCTAGCATGTTTGCAACAAACTCTACTTGTTCAATGTATCCCACTTCAAAAACAAAACCTTCCGGGTTCAGTCTGAGTATGACGTTCTTTACTAATGCTTCGTAAAACTCATTTTCTCCAAGTAATGCAATAGATGGTTCATATTGCCTTACTGACTTTTCTATGCCGTTAATGAGTGCAGGTGAATTGAAGTCACGAATTGGTATGTATGGCGGGTTAGATGTAACCAAACTCAAATGTTCATCTGGTAGTATATTCTGCAAGAGATTTTCGTCAAATATATCTCCTTTACAGAATTCAATATTCTGGGAACTAGGTCGGTAGGTTTCTTCATATTTTTTTAAATTTGTCATACATAGGTCAACCGCTTCTTCTGAAATATCACAACCATATACTTTTAAAGGAATGTTTTGTATTTCAGATAATTCATAATTCAATAACAACGGTATGCAGCCAGATCCAGTGCAGACGTCAAGCATTGTCAACTGTCCGTCTGGTTGTGAATGATACTTTCGAACTAAAGCAGATATTTTCATTACCCACTCTTCAGTTTCCCATCTCGGGATTAATACTTTTCGTCGACATAGTATATCTAATGCTCCAAATGGTTGTGAACCAAGAATATATTGCAAAGGTTCCAATTTTGACCTTCTGCGAATAGCATCATGCCATTGACATTTTGGTAATTCATTTTTAATCCATCTTAGTTCCAATTTTGCTTGATCCAAATTTGGATTAGCTCGAAGCAATGGAGGTAGAAGTCGAGAATCTCTTAGTGCTTGTTTTACAAGTTTAGGTGAGATCCTAGGCATCTATTTTCAGGTCTGCTTTGAGTCAAATTTCAGTTAAGGATTTTTTTACGAGCGAGATATAAATGTACTAGGGGAATATTATTCAATTATATTCTATTTGACAAAAATATACATGTATATATACAAGGTTAGACTTAAGTAATTATAGTTGAGAATTACATGATGTGGATAGAGTTGTAGTTTACAAACCTTTTCTGGCGTAGAACATATAAGCTCTTTCATGAGCATGGTCAGGGAATGGTGAGATAACTTCAGAATGACCTGGTCTAGCGACTGGATCTCTCAAATACACAGCATGGCAAGTGCTGAATGATATCTCAATATGGGAAGGTAAAATGGCAAAACAACCAATAAATGGCCTTGGGGTCCAAGGAGTGAAGTATGGCTTGGAAGGATCTTGACGGCCGAATAAGCCCTTTTGCCATGGCAAATTAACAATTGCCTTAGACTCGTCTTCGACAATTGCGTCCTTATCTAATTTTTTATGAATCTTTAAGTTTTTGGAGAAGTCAGAAGAATATGGAATAGTTTTTGTGGACTCTGATAATTTTTTTCCTTGAGAAGAAACACGAATGTATTCTTGTTGGGTCTTAACTAACTCCGATAAAGTCTGCTTTACGACGGTTGCAAGCTTGGCTTCGTCTTTCGTTGCGAATTCGGTAGACTTGGTAGAAATGAATCTTTTAGCATCTTCAATAGAAAATTTTTTGAGCAAGCTGTGCTTACTTTCGGCTAATTTTTGGTAAATTTCATTACACTTGAAAGTGTTACCTTTTCCTAACTCATTGAAAGTATCGGCCGTAACTGGTAAATCTTCCGCTTGCTTACTGGCGAGATATAGAATCTTAGACAAGATTGATTCTCTCGTGGTATTCTTTTGTTGCTTGATCATTTCTTTATCGATAACTTGGTTGAATTTTCTTATCATTTCCTTATTGGAGGCAGAACCTTGCTCAACCTGGTTCAATGACTTAGGTTTGCTTTGTTTCAATTCCCATACTTCTCTTGGATTAGCATGAGCAGTCTTTACGTACTTATTCCACACAGAAATTTGGTTGTTGTCAACCTTGATAGACTGTTCCACACCTGGCTTTACTCTACCCATGGCCAACAAAACCTTTTCTGGTTTAACGTTGAATACATCTCCACTCTGCAATGGGAACGAAGGATGCTTAATAACCACTCCATTCACCTTGACATGACCCCCGAGAATAAATTGTCTCGCTTGCCTCACCGATGACGCAAACATTGCCCTGAAAAGAGCAAATTCCAATCTTTTTTCTAATGCTGCGTATGTTTGTAATGGCATAGGTGTTGGTGCAACTTCAACACCCTTCAATGATGCATCTAACTGAGCAACCGATTCAAGGTTTGGCTTGAATATTTGTTTCCACCGACTTTCTGTTAAATGCTCCCCATGGTATGCTCTTGTTTCCGCCTTAGCTGTCCATTTTTGCTGGAATATGGTCTTTCCATGGTAGCTGATCGTAGGCTTCTTGTACAAATTGAATAAATTAAATTTATTCATAGAGGCACGTACACGGCCTCTACTCATAGAGTTCATCTGCTGTGTCCTTCTAGGCATCTTGGCTAATACAAATGCAGTATGAGGCTATAAGACAAATTCGCTATGGTAGGTTCCATAATTAATTAGGTCCAGTCGGTGAAATTTTTCACATATTTTAGGGTCGTGTGAAATTACCGATTTTCAAAACTTCTTCACGTGCATATTCACCTGATTCTATTATGAAGAACCACTATAGGTCAAAACATAACTATAATATAATGGATTATACTGAATTCAATCAAGCATGGATGAAGAAAATGACATGAGGGAATGGAGCTTAGACGATGAAATCCTTTTGTTTGATCTTATGTGTGATTTCAAGCCAGCGGGGCATGATAAAGATAAGCAAATGGGTACAATTGTCGAAAAGATGAACGAAAGTGTATCAGGAACGAAGCCGTTTTCAGCAGATGATATATGGAAAAAACTTGGAAAAATGTACGATTTAGAACGAGTGAATGAATTGGAGGATTATGTAGACGAAGATGAGGATTCAGGCCAAGAAGACAATGCTCCAAGTAAGAAGGAAGATGATAAGAAAGACAATATCGATCAGACTAGCAAAGATCCAGATTCTTCGGGATTAAGTGACGTTGAGACAGATATGGCGAGTGAGAGAGAAGAATTAGAGATACCTAAAAGTGAAAGTAGAGGTAATAAGAATAAAAAAGATAGAGTTCGCAGAGTCGACCAGAAGGAAGACACCACAGCCGTTGACACAAAAGATGCTGAATTAACGAACGAAAATGATGATGCAAATGATGATTGCGACGGCAATAATGAAGAAGGTGAAGAGGATAACGATGAAAAGGAACAAGATGACCGGGATGATGATGTTCAGGACGATGATGATGACGATGAAAACGAAAGTGGTGAAGGCTCCTTGCTGAAGAGGGTGACCCGGGGTGCAAGAAAACACCAACACGAACTCTCGGAACAGACAGGTACGCCGAAACCGAAAAAGAGAACCAGATCTAGTGCAAAATTGGATGCAGTTGAGACCCCTCCTCCGAGCAAACGCAGCCAAAAAACTGCGACACCTCCAGCACAACAAACACCAACAACATCAGCGAAGAGAAGAAAAAAATCTGAAGTCCAAGAATCTGATACCGACAAAAGTAATGCCAGAAGAAGTACACGATCGTCGGTTCCAGCAACGACACCTCTGAAACCACAAGCACCACAAATAAGACGAAGTTCTAGAAAGAAATGAATCCAGACAATTAACTTTATTATAATATAATATCACTGTACAATACAAGCTAATCATCTACGAAAGGATAAACGTTAAATGCATGAATTAATTAATTAATTAAGATAAAATGCTATATAGTAGAAATAAAATCACAATATTACAATTCTTATAAACCCAACCCCAAGTAGACTCCTCATGAAACAATATTCCAGAACTTCTCCCATAAGTTCTTTGGCTCGTCATCTTCCCAAACCAAATCGTCGATTTCCCTAACACCAGTATCAATATCACATTCTTCAATAGGTATTAATAAAGTCTTTGGTGAAAACGAATTTTTACCGTTGAAGAAGAAGTGGAATCCAATCCACAAGGCAAGGAAGAAGATGTTGGAAATGTACGCCGTGAAAAACTTGGATGCATCAATATCAAAGAAAGCTTGGAATCCTTGGATGAAAACTAAGATAAAAATTGTAGTAGCGGCATAGTAAGCACTATATGGCATTAATATGGCCTTGAATGGTAAAGAGTCTCTTGATATATTTCTTGCTTTTAAAATGTTCATGAATCGAATGTGAGTGAAAGAAATCCAACCCCAGGCAATTAATCCAGCGACGGCTGTAATATTCAATAACCAATCAAAGACAGGTTGGCCTCCACTACTTAAAACCAAGTATCCAAGACAACCAAATGCCGCGGTAATACCTACGGCCACGTAAGGAACACCATGTTTAGTAGTTAAACCAAGAAACTTTGGTCCAACTTTAGCTTGTGCCAAAGAATATAAAACACGAGAACCACAGTAGACATTTGAATTAGCTGCGGATATAATAGTAACCAAGATAACAGCATTAAAAATATCAGGCAATACTTTGGTACCTGAGAGATTCATTGCAACAATGAATGGTGAGGAACTCACATATTTATCATCTTTCACCTCGTAGTTATATGGCACTAACAACCCAATGAAAAATATTGCAAGGACATAGAAAATAAGAATTCTGTATAACACTTTTCTAATCGCAGCTGGCACAGTCTTTCTTGGGTTCTTGGATTCACCACATGATAAACCAACCAATTCACAACCTTGAAAGGTAAATGCGGCGTTGATTAAAGAAGACAACCAACCCAAGAATCTACCGGTATTGATATTTTCGACCAAAATACCAGGACCCCAAGGACCCGGATTACGCCAGTATCTGAAGCCAACGGGACCTCTCAGACCACCACCACATACCATGACCAAAGCATAAATTAACCAACCAACCACAGCAATGATCTTCAAAGATGCCACCCAGAATTCAATTTCCCCATAGTATTTAACTGGGAATAAGTTTGTCAAGGTTATAATAACCAAGAAAATTGAAATCCATGCCGCGAGAGGAACAGCATCAGTCCAGTATTGAATAATTTGCCCCACAACAGATATTTCTAATGCGAACGTAATGGCCCATGAGAACCAGTACGAATACCCATTGGCAGCTCCCAACGCTGGTGAACACCATCTAGTTGCAAACTGATTAAATGACCCCGAAAGTGGAATGTACGTAGCCATTTCTCCCAACGATTGAGTCACCGAGAATGCCAAACTGGTCATGAATAAAAACGAAATCAACGAATTCACCGGCCCAGCATCTCTCAAAATACCTCCTGTACTGATAAAAAGTCCAGTACCAATCGTACCACCCAATGCAATCATGGAAATGTGTCTAGCCTTCAATTCACGCTTCACCTCGAATTGCTCCAGCTCAAAGAACTCATTATTGTCCGATTCTGTCACATACTGGACGTCCTTCTCCTTGGTAGGAACGGAACTAGAGTTAACTCCCCTGTACGAGTTACTACTCGATTCTGCGTATTTTTCTAAATCACTCATACTTTTGTATTCACAAACCGTACTTAAATGTCTGTGATACCCTGACGTCTATACAGATATCGTTACCTTAATATAAGATCTTGAGATAAAAGGAAATCAATTCCAGAGATAGCGAGACGCTTGATCAAATTTTTTTCAAGTGCATGTCATTGCGAAATTCCAAGGCATATATTTCTTTTTGCCGTACCAAAATTCCATTTAAGTATTATACAGTCTTGCATTTCAATTTATCTTCGTTTACGCTTTCTATATATCTTGATTTCGTTAACTGTTCCTCAATTCATCCTTCTGTTATCTAGGGGTATTCAAAGTGGGTTATCTTGGGACATAATGATATGCGGAGTATATCTCTATCTAGTGCTTATCACAAGAGCTCCACTTATTTGGTACTGGGAATCCCTTCAACCTCGCTAACGTACTCCGTACCTAAGAATTATTAAACTGTATATAATAATGCCCTCTAGTGATGCTCGAACGGCATTCGTAGAACCTCTCTGATTGAACGATAACGAAAAAAAAAAAGATATGGTTCACGTGATCAGTGTATCGTTTGAGCTCAAGGGGCCGTAATATGGCCACTGTTAGATAGGCAAAGAGGGGCCAATAGAAGTGCATGGGGGGGTCTTAGGGTTGTAAATGAATATTGCAATTGGCATTGACTCTTTTGATTGAACTGACTAGAGAATCACTTGCGATATTGATGAACCCTAACTTTGATCATTTACCTCTAATTATGTTATACTTTTAGTCTTGATATAGGAGAGGAGCGTCCTAAGTAAACTAATTAATAGAGAAAAGAACAATTATGTATAGTAACATATTTCTTGTTCTGATTAAGTTCCTAATGCCATTTTTGTTTGAATGCCCTGCTCGCAAAAACATTTTATGCGCGACTACAGTCTTCACTGGTCACCAAAGTTAACTTCTTATCTACGCTGCCTCTCAACCAATCTAATTACATTGGCGGTCATCATAGATATTAAATATGTCGATAGTCCAAATATGTGTCTCAAGATGTGTCCAGTTATTTGCGCATTTTTTTTCTTAATAGCTTACCAGATCTGGTTCATCTTTTAGTTCAGTGGTATCCCAACTTTCTTAACCCATTTGACTTGCTCTAGAAACTAATAAAGAGTAATGGAGGCTCCTTGGATTAAAATACCAAATTAAATAACTATATTAGCATGCTCTGTAATTGTGTTGATGACTTACAAGGCTTCCTTTGCTTTCTTTTGCTTCATTTCGCAGCCAACTTTGCAAACTATTCTGCTAATACTTTTACATAATTCTAATATAAAAGAAGCCAAATTGTTTACGTTATACTTTATAACTAGTCTGGCTAAATAGCTGATTGAATGTCATGCATTTGTCTATAATCATCAAGCCACCATGCCATATATGTACTTCTCTGGCGCAGACGGTGAGAGTATTATAAATGATGACCCGGCAAATGACTCTATAATAAAATCTGACATTATATGACAGAGCCAAACGTGACTATGAACAAGGCATAAGAATCCTTTTGGGTACTTATTTATTAAACACCTATTATTCTCTTGTAGCTTATATTGATGATTCAAAGAGTACTACCTTGGTCCATTTGATAATTCAGTTGAATGACCAAATATTAATTTTTCTCTTTCAGAACGAAATTATCGTTATCCATCCGTACGTGCTAGCGACTCGTATATAGAGAGCTTCAATGAAAGAGTAGCTCCAACATTTAAAGAATTTTTTGATGTGGTACAGACAACTTTTTTGGAGAACCGTTAACTATTAGATCCCATTTAGATGAGAAATGGGTATTCAAGCAGAATATGGTACATGTTTTGCTTAAGAAATCATTTGATTCGCAAAACCCAGACATTTGTTTCGTTTTAGGTGATTATAAAAGAAGGGACCATGGCTTGGCTTGTGGGCTTGACGAATTAAGAATGGTTATAAGGGACCTTAAGCAAACTTAACAAAGCGGTTGAAGCCATTGGAAACCCTGCCCTTATGTTTAGATAGAGAATGGTCTCCTAGGATTGTATTTACTTTGGTTCTAAGGAAGTATCTTTATCAAGCTTACCTCTGTGGTATACCAATAGAAATTTTATCTCAGACTACCAAACATTCCCAGGTTTTTTAAATTCGAAATGGTGGATGATAAAATCACTATGGACTACTACATAATTAATGATCCAGAAACTGCTTGAATGCTGACTCTAAAATCTGCAATAGCAGGTCTTTTCTACAAAGATATTGAGATTGACTAGGCTTATAGAAACAATTATATTATAATATACAGCATAAAATACAACAGGATGTAGAAACAAATTAGATTCAATTCATTCAAAAAAGAAAAATGGTAATTAAAGACTAGGACTAAACGAATTAATATAAGACGAACTTACCCTTACCGTTGGTAACACCAACAGTACAACCATCAGTACCATCACCATTGTACTTACCATTTTCGTAGGTACAGTCACCGCTGACGGTAGAGTCACCATCGGCGACGATCTTGACCTTGAAGTTCAAGGAATCCTTGTTGTTTGGGTTTGGAATTAAAGATAAGTAGGCGATTCCGTTGTCGTAACCGGCACCGAAGTTCAATGGTGCCCAGTTACCGATACCAGAACCTGAAGTACCCCATACACAACCATCAGTCCAGTCAACACCAGCATTGTTAACGTAGTATTGAGCGGAGGTAGAGCCACCCTTCCACTTGTAGTAAGTAGATTGGTCGACAACAGAGATTGGGGATGATGAGCCACCGTCAACAACGGTTGGTATAACCATGTTTTCGGTACCTGGGTAGTCGGTACGACAGATAGCAACGGTCTTGGACAAGTTGTTAACAACACTGGCCTTGTTTTCGTCCCAAGCACACAAAGTCTTTTGGTCCTTGTTAGATCTGTATAACTTACCGTTCTTACATAACAAACCACCGATAGAGACACCGTTCAGAGGTTGGTTAGATGGCCATTGGGTCTTGGACATACCCGATTGACAGGCGTACGAACAGTAAGCACCTTCCTTACAGTTACCACCGGTGGAACCATCAGAGTTTTCGATACCGGACCAACCACCGAATCCTAAATGGTCTAAGGAAACAACACCTTGACCAGATGGGAAGTCGGAACAAGAAATGGTACCGTCTTCGAAGTTTTCAGATGGATCTTCGAAAGCAGATAAGTCACCAGTTGGGACAGAACCGGAACCACCGCTAGAGCCAGTGGAAGAAGAACTGTCACTCGAAGAGCTAGCAGAACTTGAAGAGCTGCTAGAAGAGCTTGCAGTCGAGGAAGCTTCAGAGGTAGCAGCAGATGAAGATTCTTCAACGGAAGTGGTGGAAGCAATCGAGGTGGTGGAAGTAGACTCGGATTCTTGGGTAGCAGAAGTGGATGTAGATAACGAGGTAGCGGTACCTTCAACAGCCTTACCATTACCATCCACGGTAACAGTAACATAAGCGTAATCGTAGACGACCTCTCTCTTATGTTTGTGATGAGCGTGCACTTGAGTGGTAGCACAATCTTCGTCTTGGGCTGGTGCTGGAGCAGCTAACGTAACAGTGGATAAGGCCGCGAATGCAGCAATAGTAGCTTGAGTAAATTTCATTGTGACTGTATTTATTAGTATATTATTATTTTTTCAATGTCTATAGTACAAGATGCAAATGATGGTGTTTTATGACGAATTAGACCTGTGAATTGAACCCAGTAACCAGATATACTTGGTTATGATAAATATTAACGATGATTAAATGAACGAATATTTGAATAATGATCGCGTCAAATAACGATGGGATTCTGCCATCTAGTTATATGATGGCGTGTTGATAGGTACTTCGATCATAGTTTCAGGGGGACCTAAGCATGTGTCGTATTGGTGAAAACAATAATAGCAGGAGCCATTTTGCATCCATTCAACTTTCGTGTTTTAACGGAGAATCCGCGCTTGCTTACCGGAAATACAGATTTTAGGCGCGCCCCCGGAAGCTATGCGTGCGGCTAAAAGAGGAAAACCAGCATCTCATGAAACCGTGGATCGTAGCATGTTTGTTACATACTTCCATGTTATACATTCATATCCGCTTCCATGGATACCGTGAACTCCACTAGATCACTTAGTTGAGTACAAATTATGGCCAACTTGGTACCATCCGTAAGCCCAATATAATGAAGAGATGCTAAATCTCAAGTTCGCACAGAACATCTCCTTAAAATACCGTTCATACAGTATTCATCTTTATCCATTATTCATTCACAGTCATATCATTACCCATTTTTGCACTGTAAAAATTCAATATACATACCAATAATTTAATCTGAATCTTTTCGATAAAGGAGTGACAGGTATAGAAACCGGATAATAAAAGAAGTTCAGTTAAATTTAACGACAGTAAAGTAGATTCAACAAATTTTCAAAGAAAGATCTACGAAATACGTTGAGGAAATATGCTTAATTTAAACAATTTCAAGGTTTGAGATCGTTGGCTATTCAGAAATGTATAGTCGGCCATCGATACAAGAAATCTGCAAGCGACGCGAGCTGGCTCGGTCTTGTTACAGACACCGGTGCAGGAAGTTACTTGATTTGTTAAACGGTTTTCCATTCGCGTGATTTACAATCGATAATTCCGAGGGTGAATAATCAATATTAAGCAATGAACACCCAAATATACGAGCATATTCGCCAACGTAAGGAGTTTTTGGTCATCATATCACGATCGAACAAGTATGGAATGAAGCCTAGAAATCGTACGTGCATTAGGTATGCTCTAGTGAAACTGTAATTGAACAATTTCCAAACATTCCATAGTCCTCCATTTCAGGTAAGAAGGAGTGAGAAGAGTGTTTCAGTGGGTGATGTGATCTACAAAACGTATGTCCATATCGTTTAGCATATGATTCGTTTGTAATGTTCGTAGTTATGTGATGAGTAATGTATGCTTGGGAGCAAGGCCCTGGGGAAATACATCGATATAATATGAAGGAATGTTCCAGGCATTCCAATGCAAATAAGCTATAGTATGATACCATGTTAGCCTATTGAATGACCAACATTGATACCGTCACATATTGAAGTTGTAGTTTGTACCTAAATCGACTTATCAAGTCAAGATATGTTTACTAATTGCAAATTATATAACCTAAAAGCCCAATTCTGTAGATTCTGTGGATTTTGGTAAATAATATTAATATTGTGTTATGATAGCAGTTAGTTGCAAACTTGCAATAAGTTTGACCGGAATATACCATTTTCCTCAGACATTGCTGTTATCTAAAACGGATACATTTAGTTAATTGTTACAACAGTGATGGAATTACTGGTGGCATTGTGATTCAGAGTAGCCAGTACCACTCAGTATTGCCCAATTGTTCATGAACAAGTAGTCTATAGCCAACAGGTCCAAAGCCATAATAATGCCGGAATTCCCTATCAAATAACAGAACAATAGTTTTTTGATAATTATTGCTATCGATTCTCTGTATTATATACCATTACATTATGTTCATGCGGCATATGTTAGTGCTTGCAAAACATGATGCTTGCAAAAATCTCCATTAGGTTTGTGTTCCAATCGACTTGACAGATCACGTGACACAAAAAGTATTTTGTAATGATCATCACTCAATGTATAGGAATTTTTCAGTCCAAATCTATTCTAGATAGTATTGATAAGTGTATATTTTTGGACTGTAAGAGAAAATGGCAGCAGAAAATACATTAGATGACGTTAAAAGGGACGTGAATTCTAATAAAATTGGAATGAATGTATCAGCTCCTGTAGATGAGGTGGCTACGGAGTCCAAATCAGGGGATTTGGATGGTATGATTGAAGATGATCAGAAAGATATTGGTGTCAGGCGTGATTATGACGGTAATAATGCTAATTATGGTTCTGGAGAGGGTTCATGTGCGGATGATGAACTAAACGAAGCCGAATCTGCGAATTCATTAGATAGGACTACAGCTTTTAGCGAAATGAAAGAGAATGCTACAGATGCAATAGGCATGGGAACGGTAAATGATAAGCCAGACAGAGATGAGGAAGTGGTGAAAGTGGATGATATTATAGAAGAGACCAAAAATGATGAAGAAAATGCCACTAAACAGGATGAAGTTAACGAAGATATCACTAAGGTTGAGATCAAAGGAAATGCCACTAAACAGGACGAAGTTAACGAAGATATCACTAAGGTTGAGATCAAAGGAAATACCAGTAAACTGGATGAAATAGAAGAAGTTTCTACGGATGAGATCAAAAAAGATGCTACTACAGTGGAAGACGACGTTAAAAGTGAAACAATATCGGAGGAGAATGAAAATGAAAATGTAGACAAATTAATAAACTCAAAGCCCACAGAGAAAGTAGAATCGTATTCTGATGATGAAATTGAATTGGACGAAGGGGAGTCAGATTCAGACGATTCAAGCGAAGACTCAGCCTCTAGTTCTGATTCCGATTCAGACTCTGACTCAAGCTCAGAAGATGATGATAAGAAAGTGTCGCCTGACGATATTGACGATTTGGCGGATGATGAAGACGAGCCATCAAATGGACCAATTGTTTCAAAAAATGAAGTAGCTGATGAATCGGCTCCTAAGTTACCAGAGAATTACAAGATTCCTGATAACGCTCCTTTGGAATTAATTGGAGAGATTACTGGACTAGTTGAGAAAAGTGCCATTATTAAGGCCAATATTTCGGGAGAATTCAGGGTGCTTAATGACAGTTCAATTTTTTGTTTCGAGGATAGAACTGTATTAGGCCCATTGTTTGAAACATTTGGAAGGTTGCAATCCCCAATGTATCGTGTTAAATTTGATGACGAAAATGAATTTAACAAACTTAAGGATAAGAAAGGCGCTAAGGTATACTACGTAGTTCCAGATTCACAGTTTATATACACCGATACCATTAAAAATTTGAAAGGGACAGATGCAAGTAACTGTCATGATGAAGAATTACCAGAGGAAGAACAAGAATTCTCAGATGATGAAAGGGAATTAGCAGCTAAACAATCAAAGAAGAGAAAAAAGAAAACCAAGAATACTAAAGATAGCTCTGTGCTAAATGAGTCCCAACCACCAAAGCAAACGACCAATAGAAAAAGACATCATGGTAACGCTAATAATTCAGAGAATCAGAATAGTAACCAAAATATAAAATATCAACCATATGGATATCCACAGAATAACCAGGCTCAACAATCTAATATACCTCCTGCAAATAGCCTGCAGCATCACCATAAGAATCCAATGATTCATAGCTTGCCAAATTTACAAGTCCAGCAGATTTTGCAACTTCAACAACAACAACAACAACCACAAGGATACGTACCTCATATACAACCACCTCAACAACCACTTCAACAACATGCTTACTTTCCATCACCGCAGCAAGCATATAACCAACCTCAGTTGCAAAATCAATTCCAAGGTCATTCTCTGGTGTACGGTAGTCCATACAATCAACATCAGCAACATAATATATTAGGTCACAATCAGCATCCTCTTTATAATCCAAATCAACAACTTCCAAATCCATATTTTCCCCAAGGCACCGCAAATCCCTATGTTCCTAATATTCCTCAGAATAATTATCAGCAATGGAACCAAGGACCTCAACAAAATCAATTACAACAATTACAACAACTCGTCGTCAACCATTTAAATGGGCAAACACAACAACAACATCCACCAGCATCCAATAGCCCGCAATATCCAGGAGGAAATAATCCACCGCAAAACTAGAAATGCATTATTTATTAAATCTTTAATTAGTACGACTATGTATATAGTTTCTATAAATGAACCACTTTATTATTTTATTAATTTTAAAGCCTCTCTAGCTTTAGATAATGCTGATTCAGGGAATCCTGCCATTTTAGCAACTTCAAGAGCATAAGATCTATCACTAATACCTGGCTCTAGTGCATGATCTATAATTAAATTGAAATTTCCATCCTCTAGCGAGGTATCCTTATGCAAAACTTTCGTTCTGAAATACCGAATTTTATCTTGTTTAACGTTGTTGGCAATTAGTAGGCTTTCAAGTTCTTTACCGAAATGAGTTGCAAATAGTGTTCGGCATTTATTGACATGAAGCAAATCCAACAAAGTTGCATATGCGATTGCTAATCCTTCCTTTCCACTTGTTCCCCGACCAATCTCATCAACAATAGCCAATGATCTTGGTGTTGCATTCTTTAAAATATTACTTGTTTCAACCATCTCGACCATGAAAGTGCTTAAATCACTGTAAAGATCGTCAGATGCTCCAATTCTTGTGAATATCTTATCCACTATTCCTATGCTCGCTTTCGAAGCAGGAACAAAGGAACCGATTTGCGCTAAAATAACAATAAGGGCATTTTGTCGCAAATAGGTGCTTTTTCCTCCCATATTTGGACCTGAGATCACCCATAAATTGCCATCAGAGCCAACTTTAGTATCATTAGGAATAAACATATCACTGACGCTTTTCAACCCAGATTCCACCACAATATGCCTACCACCAACGATGTTTAACTGAGGAGATTTTACAAACTTCGGACACACTAAGTTATTTTCTTCAGCTAAAATTGCAAACGAAGATGTAACATCAAGATAATCAACTAATTTGCTAACATTTCTTATTTCCGAAACTCTATTTAAAACCTCTTGACGCAATGTATCAATTATTTCCTTCTCAGACTCTTTGATAATATCAAGTTGCTCATCAATTAACGCTTGCAACTTTCCCCAGGATTCTGGTTTGTATAATAGTGAGCCTTTTCTCCTTTCACGAATATCTACTGATAACAATTTATAAGCCTCGTCTATCAGCTTTTGCTTACCTGAAATATACAAAACATTCATGTATCTTCCATGTTGAGACTTTTTTATGATACTTAGTTTCGAATCAATTTCTTGAATTTGTGTCCGTATAGAATGGATTAAGATACTCTCCTGTATCATGAGTTTATCTAACTTATTATGAGCTTCTTTCAATATTGGGTCATGATCTTTCCTGACCGCAAAATTAGTGCCAAGCTCTGATTTCTGGTTCCTTATGCCTTTATATTTTTCGATAGATTGATTACTACTAGCATATGACGTAGGAGATTCATAAAGTTCCTCGGTTTCGTCTTGATCAGTCTCCAAAATTTCATCGGTAGCAATTTCAGTTACATTGAGTGTAGAAAATATCTTCTCAGCTACAGTACTGCTTACCTTAAACTGCTTGAGAAATGGATCCAAGACTTTTCCCGCAAAACTATCCTTTTTGGCTTCTTCTTTGAGAAACGAATGAAGGCTTTGTAGTTTGATTAAGCCATCACCAATGTATTGTAGATGTGCCACAATATCACCGGTACCAAATACAAGCCTTTGCACTGAACGAATAAAATCACCCAACTGCGTCAATTGTGATCTTAAAGATAATTTAAGATAATTATTATCTTTAAAAAGAATAACAAACTCCTGCCTACGACGAAGTTCAGGTACATCCAAAATTGGCGACTTAAGCCATTGGGTTAGCAAACGGGTCCCTGATGGTGTTATAGTCCTCTTAATAGTGGTTAATAGGGATCCTACTATTGATGTATGCCCACCTGTTGATCTCTCGGTCAATTCTAAAGCTTCACGGGTTCTTGAATCCATTTGTAGGCGATCTTCGCTCCAGTACTGGATAGGTAAATCAAGCGTTGGATCTGTATCAGGGAGATTTACATTAATATAGGATAGAATCATATTCATTGCCATTTCTTCCTTAATTGAAAAGCTTTCCAATTTCTTCCTTGTGATTTGCAAATTAGTCTTGAATTGAAGTTTCAAATCTTTGTAAACAGTCTTGTGATAACGAATAAAATATTTCCTTAGATCTTGTAGGCACATGTGCCATTGGCCACTAGTTAAATTGTCGTCTTGAAATTCCTTTGAAATGATTATTTCACTTGGGTTAATCCGTGATATATCAGCTATGAGCTCACCTAGGGTGGTTTGTTGCACATAAAACTCACCAACCGATATATCAATCCATGAAAGTCCGATGGAAAGATCTAAATCAGCAGGGGTTTTAGTGAATTTAGCAGGAAACGCGATTGCAACTAGATAGTTGTTCTGATTATAGTTCAAAAATGTTTCGTCGACAAGAGTGCCTGGGGAAACAATTCTTGAAATTTTACGATGGATAATCGATTCATTAATGCTTCTTTCAAGGGGATATTGATCTATAATTGCAACGTTTACTTCTAGGTCTTGCACTAATGATTTGACAAATTTTTGCAATTGATATATTGGAAATCCAGCCATCGGTATAGAATAGCTATTCGTTTTCCTGGTGGCTACCTTTAAACCTAACCTAGGCCCGTATTTTTCAGCCTGTTCAAAATATAGCTCATAAAAGCTTCCGACTTGGATCAAGCAAACACATCCTGGATTAGCATCAATTAAAGTTTTCATTGAAGCGTACAACGGGGTCAAGGCTTCTTTCTGCGTACGTCCTCCCCTGTCCCAATCCAAAAGCGGAAGCTCTGTAGCAGTAACCAATTCATTATCAATACCAACTTTTGACTCAACAACCTTAGTTTTCTGAGTGTGGCAATAAAAGTTCGTTTTCGTAAAATTTCGAAGTTGAGTAGATAATTTCACTCCACTTGAACGGAATCTATGTTGAAGGTGCAGCTTACGAAGTATCATATCGGAGAAAAGGTCTTATATATGGTCTTATGAAAATCATCTATCAATTACTTTTTACTTATTACAAAGAGTTACGTATACTGATGAATTATCATATTCAATCAGTTCAATATTTTTCATTTTTCAGATCAAACGCGTGTGACGTTTTATTAAATATGCTAGAACCTACTTAGTTTAAGTACCCTTTACAACCAGGAGCACCACATAGACATCTAATACGCTCAGCATCGTTGGTCTCCTTTTCGAACTTATAATCATAAGTCAACTCTTCGTTAGCTTCAATATCACGTAATGCATAAATAACAATTCTTTTCTTACCTTCGACTTTAATGATTTTTGCTGTACAACTTGGGTTACAACAATGATTAATAAATCTTGCTATACCACCCTTTTTAGTTGCATCTACCACAGTATTTTCATCGATCCTAAAGAGATAAGACGAACCAATTCCTGTCTTTAAATAACTTCTTTCCCTGTGCTCTGCAACTTGTTGACGGATACTCTCACCAACATATTCAATGATCATTTCCTTAGCTGCAATTGGTTCCAACGCATACAATCCCCAGTTATGAATAGCGGATCTGGCAAATGAAACCGGCTTCTTACGTTTAGTAAGAGCATTTAAATTTAAAATATCTGTTTCACTACCAAGCATTTGCTTCTGCGCACTGATATCAGCAGCAAACCTTCTGTTATTAGCTCTATTGACACGAGAGCTTTGAATATTATTATTATTATTGTTCGTTGTAGAATTGTTAGCATTCGATTCATCATCATCATGTTGAATGGTTTTAATTGGTTTATGAATCTTACGACGATGGGGAAGATATTCAATTTTATCGGCATCAGGAATCTTCCTGTATCCTTCACTCTTGAAAGCACCACTCTTCGAGTCGAAACGAGAATCCAACGGACCTATAACTTCTAAATCTTCAGAAATCTCTTGGACACCTGCCTTAGCTTTAATATCTTTCTGCTTCCAAGCCCAGTATTTCATATTCTTTATATCCGATTCAGATGTAACATTAGCCAATGCCGTTTGAAGCAAAGTGATGTCTTCATCATCTTTGATGATACTCTGTAAGGCATCCAAATCAAGCGGATCGCTAGGAAACCTTGGGACTTCTTCATATACTGGCCGTGGATAATCTTCTGTAGGTTGATAAACTTTATCGATATGAGAATAATCTATGTCTTCTTCACCTTCACTTTCATCCTTTTCTACCTCCCTTTCTTCAGAAACAGGTTCCATATCTTCATCAGAAGCAGAATCATACAAGAATGATTGATGTAATTTCGTTTTCTTCTGCTTCTTTTTTAGAGGTTTTTGGACGTCTTCCAATTTTTCTTCAATATCGTTATCATTACTCACGCTGCTGACAGTCGGACTTCGCTCTCTTTTGAATGTTGGAGTTAAAGGAGTAGTAGATCTAGTGGAATCGTCTTCATCCGATTCATCAGATTCGTGGTCATAATTAAGAGCATGTTGCATAGGAATTACATTCTTTTTTGCTTTATTAGCTGAGTTTAATCCAGTATTTGGCAAATCCTTCTTCTTTCTAAAACTTGGTAGTATTGCTTGGGGTTTGCTCTTAATAGCAAGAGAAGACAATACATTAGGCTTCTGTTTAACTTGACGTACATCGTTAGTGATTATAGGTGATGTTGCTTTCTTAGAGGCCAATTCTTTAGCCTTGAGTTCTTCCACCAATTTTGGGTATTTATCATGGCTCAATAAATCAAGAACAACAGGCGCAATGACTCGTTCTCTGATGTCCTTAGCTAAAAAATTCTGAAATTCCTTGATCAACATATTACTTGCTTCTTCCACAACGTCATTCTGTTTCCTATTGGATGCAAATAAATCAGGATTATCATTATTAGAAGTCAGAGAGGAACTTTCATTGAAATTTTCCGGCAATGCTAATTCCATATACATCTTATATTCAAAAAACTTCCTTCCGTCTTCATTTATGAAGCATCTTTCACATTCCTTTATTGAGTTAAATACAACGAAAAATCCAGATCTATCAGGGAGGACTCTCGTCCAATCATACTTGTTGAGAACCTTTTTAATATCTTGAGTTGAAACTTTCCTACTAGGCACATACTTGTCGTTTATAAAAATATAAGGACGATCTTTAATGTACTTTCTTAATTCTCTAGGCAAAAACACGCCAGGAATAACTTCATTATGATGTCTAATTGATAATGTTGTCGTATTAGGTTTAAATCTTGATTCATACGAAGAACTGGCGGATTCTTGCAATTTCTTCTCCTTCGCTGCCTTTTCTATTTCGCGTCTCTTTTGGTCCTCGATTGCTTGTTGCTTTTTAAGTCGCTTCTTTTCTTCTTCTTCGATTTTAAGTCTTGAAACTCGCAACTTATCCTGTGCTACCATTACTTTACTGTCCAATAACTTATTATCGTTATCATTAAGGGCAATTTTTAATTCAGCACCATCTATTTTGGTATGATTTATTTTGACGTTCGCGATAAACTTCTTCGCAATACGCATTGACTTATCTGGGTTTCCTTGAAATTTGCATGTAGCAATACCCAACGGAACAGCATTCAAAGGATCATTAATAAATTTCAAATCTTTAATTGAATCACCATAACTTTTGAAAAAATTACTCAAATATACCTCGCTGGTTGTTGATGGTAAGTCCCACACAATGATTTCATTCTGTGGTGGGGGTCCTAGAGAATCTTTATCATAAATGAACTTAGGTTGTGGTAATTGCTTGAAGGGGAATTTCTTTGATTTTTTATTTGGCTTAAGGAAGTATGCTGAAGTGCTTCCAGTACTTGATTTTCTTGGATCAGTGATATCATGGCTAGAAAGAGATTCCCCATTAAACCTAATTTTTTTCTGCTTGGTCTTGCGTTCTGCTTTGGAAAGTGATTTATCTAACTCCGGGTCGTATATCACTTTGTAGTTTCTCTTTGGGTCTATTTCGCTTGAAAATTCGATTTGTTTCAGTAGATCCTGGTGAAGTAAGAGTTGCGTAAAATTGGAATCATTCGGATTAACACCTGTAGTAGGATCCGTGCCGCTTACTGCATTCGCCGGTGGTATATTATGCTTGTGAGCTTCCGATGCTGGTAGATTTCTATTCGTAGAACCATCTATGGCCAACGATTTGGGCCCTACTGGGATCTTAGATGGACCTGAACTAGACGAGTTTGGGTAAGTACGTGACGACGAATCCGACGAGTATGCTGATGAACTTGGTGGTGGAGCATTTCGACTCGTGCCTGAATTGTAGTGACGCCCATTACTTCCAGAATAAGTCCCATTTCTGCTATATTGATCACGGTATGAAGAATGATGGGAACCCTCGTTATAATCACTATAATAATGTCGTTGTCGATATCCATTATTTGAGTATCCTCCCCCGTAATTTCTCAGTCGATAAGGATTATATGACATGTTTAAATTTATTCTTATCCCTTATTTAAACCTATGCAGTGACTAGCAGTTATAATTCTCTCCTAACTCGGTTTATCTATAACTCTATATGTCCTGCGGTATCAAGTCTATCTATATACAAAAGGGAGAACTAAGAATAGAATACTTAAAAAAACAAGTTATGACTTAATATATTTACCTTCCAGTCTAACAATCCTCTGAACTAGTCAAATACTTATCAATAAATCGTATAGGGCCTTTGATGATTTTTTGTTTATACTGAAAACTCTGAAGACAGGAAAATTATCTATATACAGGACGCTAACCCTAAGATTAATGAATTAACAATATATTGAATAAAAATACGGAGTATAGTTATATATATAACGTGAAGTGTACGTAATACCGTGGCGATATACGGAGACATCAAACGGCACGAAAACGCTGTCAAACAACGACGACAGCGACGGCTGGCAAGGTCTAATCTGTCCCAAGGGGATCATTGGACTTGGAAATGCAATTTTAAACTACCGGACTCAAACTATGTGTATGACGACAATTATTTAGTTCTAATGTGCTTCAAAGGCCCAGAAGAGTGGAGGAAGTTGGTGGAATATTCCTTCTTTCTGAAGTGCTTTTTCTTTGGTTCCTGGACATAATGATCCCATCCTTGACCTTGGGCGAACCTAATGGCTGCCTCCTTGGTGTCAAAATGCATGTTAGTACCTTGCATGTAGTCGGCGGACGATTGGTAACCAATTAAGTCGTTTTCCCATCTGTTTCCCTTGCCCAACACATCCCAGTTCAATTTCCAGTGGCTTCCGTTATGGTTACTAGATTGTGTGGCTGGCTTGGCCTCTTTGTAGATTCTAACAACTCTCTTTGTCGCTAATTCTTCTGGAGCTCCCGATACTAATTCCTTTGGTCTCTGTGCATGATCATATAATTCGGGCATCTTTTGTCTAGCACCACTGCTTAACGAGAACAAACGGGCGCTGTTGACATTTAAAGGTCTGGCAACTTGTCTGAATAACATTCTAGGTCTATGTGTATATGTTATTGTATTCAATACAGTCAATCAATCAAATTATTGTATCAATCTAGTATAACTAGCCTGTTGATAGTAACCAAAATTGATGGAATTCTGGTTGGCTAAAAAAATCCCTGAGCCGGGATTACCCGGAACAAATCAGGTGCAAAATCACATGACCAGATATGAAATATTTCAGTCGTATTTAGTACCCATGGGAGTGTGGAATAGACGTAGAAGTAGATACCGTGTTTTGCAGATGAGTACATCGCAGTTGAAGCTATCGCTCAAAGATGTCATACCGACTCACCCAGAGCCATATCCACCGCAATTAATATCATTTGCGGATTACTTGTACCTGTTGAGCTTGCAGAAGAATCCGGTGCTACCAAATCGAGCAGAGATCGCTAGATGCCATTTCTGTGCATATTTGGCCGCAGAGAAGTACCAGAGGTCGTTGAAGCTACCAGAACCGTCTGTGAGTAAAATACCGGTGCAGCCCAAGCTAATTGAGAAGTTCTTGGATGATTTTCGAGTTACATTGTTGAATCAGGAGAGATCAGCCAGTGGTAGTCCCACCACTAGCCCAACAAAGAGACGGGCACAGAGGACGCTGAATTTCACGACGCCTACGTCATCACCGTCGAAAATAACGAAGTTATCGCCGATGAAGCACACTACCCCCAAGATCAGCTCTCCATTGAAGAAGTTGCAGGCGTTGCGGGATCAGGAGCTCAAGCAGGCTGGCTCCGATTCGACACCCGCATCGCTGGACATCAACGACGAGGAGTCAATATTCAACCAGAAAAATGTGTCGGAGGCGTCTGAATCGGTGCCCAACACTCCATCCACCCCCACCACAAAGTACGTCAAGCGCCAAATCACCATCGCCGACTTCATTTCGTTTGCCAATAATTTCTTCATTCCCGCGTCGATCACCCCCAAGATGGTCGAGTCTTTTGTTTCGCATAAGCACAAGTTCACCAAGAAAAACGAGTGGCTCCTAGCCTGTGGCATGATTAACGCAGCATACGTGCGGATTAACCACCAGTTGCTCCAGAAAACCATCGGCGCCAAATCCCAATTCCAGAACCAACTCTTCCAGTACCAAAAGGGTGGTCTAATGCGGTGGAACATGCTCTTGTGGTGCAATATAATCGAAGATGCCATCAAGGATGAGCCATGGGTATCGGAGATAGAACAGAATTATATATTTGGTAAGTCTCCACTACAAGAAGATACAGAGAAGCGAGAAATTGATGCAAAATTAGGACCTGGCTGGGAATTGTTAGAGCGATTTGGCTCAATGGTTCACCCAAATGTCCAATTTGATTCCGACCCCCAGAACCTCTACTATTCTACTTGGACAAACAACATCATTTCACAATTGGATAGTTAGATATGTTTAGTATTCATTTGTAATATACACATATACATGGGAGCAGCTACTATTCTGCCATTACCCGGCACTTCATTTTTTTGTAACACAAAATAGTTTTTTTTTCAAGCTGCATCTATAACTACTTTAGATAAGTTATTCACTTCCAACGTGGATTCCTTTCGTTATAGGATTCTTTTATAATAGATTAGAATTTGTATATATTGAAGAAGATTTTTTGAACATTTCTTCATTTATTTTAGAGGTTAAGAATAATAATCGGAAACTAATAGAGCACGGTGATATTTACATATTTGCATTTAATTTTCAGCACAAAAGACTTCACTACATTTTTCTAATACTATCATGCCTGATATTCCAACAAAGAGAAGATTATCCAATGGGTCTGTGATCGACAATACAAATAAGAGACAAATGCAGTCTTCTTTTGTTTCAGACGTAGCACAAGAGCTGGATGGGTACCTTTCAGAGGACAGTTCAGATCAGCCAATATTTGACATGCCAGTAGCCGCGAACAGCAACCAGTGGCAAGAAACCATCACAAAGGTCGTGAAATCTGTTGTTTCGATTCAGTTTACCCATGTGAGCAACTTTGACACTGAATCGTCCATAGTTAGTGAAGCGACTGGATTTGTCGTTGATGCCAAAAGAGGCTTGATTTTAACCAATAGACATGTGGTAGGTCCAGGACCATTTTGTGGTTACGTTGTGTTTGATAACCACGAGGAAGCGGTTGTAAAGCCAATCTATCGTGACCCGGTTCATGATTTCGGATTTTTGCAGTTCGACGCCAAAAGCATCAAATATATGGATGTGACGCAACTTGAATTAAAGCCCGATTTGGCGAAGGTTGGTACCGAAATAAGAGTCGTAGGGAATGATGCTGGTGAAAAATTGTCTATTTTAGCTGGGTTCATTTCGAGGTTAGATAGAAATGCTCCAGATTATGGTGCGTTGACATATAATGATTTTAACACCGAATATATTCAGGCTGCAGCTAGTGCGTCAGGCGGTTCTTCAGGGTCGCCTGTTGTAAATGAAGATGGTCATGCTGTTGCTATACAGGCTGGTGGCTCTTCAGAAGCTTCTACTGATTTCTTTCTTCCTGTTTACAGGCCTTTGCGAGCCTTGCGCTGCATCCAAGAATCACAGCCAATCACCAGAGGTGATATTCAAGTTGAATGGCTGTTGAAACCATTTGATGAATGTAGAAGATTAGGATTAACTTCCGAAGCTGAACGTATTGCTAGAGACCGTTTCCCAGATAAGATTGGTTTATTGGTAGCAGAATTAGTTTTACCAGAAGGTCCAGCTGATGAATTAATTAAAGAAGGTGATACCTTAATTTCGATCAACGATGAACCAATTTCTACTTTTATCAAGGTTGACGAAATTTTGGACGAGAGCGTTGATAAGGAATTAAAATTTGTTATTCAAAGAGGGGGTGAAGAAATAACCCAAACTATAAAAGTCGGTGATTTGCATTCTATCACTCCTGATAGATATGTTGATGTTGCAGGTGCATCTTTCAACCAAATGTCGTACCAAGTAGCCAGATGTTATTGTATCCCCGTAAAAGGTGTTTATATAAACGATGCATCAGGTTCATTTGAGTTCTCAACCTTTGAAAAAACAGGTTGGTTATTGGAAACAGTAGATGACAAATCAACCCCAGACTTGGATACTTTTATTGAAGTGATGAAACAAATTCCAGATCGTCAAAAGGTTACCATAACTTATCGTCATGTATCCGATTTACATACTGAAAGCATTCAAGTAATCTATATTGAAAGACACTGGCAATCTACTTTCAGATTGGCTGTGAGAGACGATGAAAGTGGTTTATGGAATTTCACTGATATTCAAGATAAACCATTACCACCATTAAAGCTCGAACCTCAGAATGCGAAATATATTAACATTCCATTTGAGAATGAAGAAAAACAAGGTTGTGCCTCTTTGGTAAGATCATTCGTTCAAGTTAGAACTGTTGCTCCTGTCCCAATGGATTCTTACCCATACCGTAAGGAAATAGGTTACGGGGTTGTTGTTGATTCTACAAATGGTTACGTATTAGTTTCTAGAAGATTTGTCCCCCATGACATGTGTGATATATTTGTCATTTTTGCTGAATCGGTAGATATTCCTGGTAAAGTTGTCTTTTTGCATCCTAACCAGAATTATGCAATCATCAAATACGATCCTAAACTCGTTTTAGCTGATGTACAAGCCCCAAAATTTAGTGACAAACCATTGAAAAGAGGCGAAAAATCGTTTTTTGTCGGCTATAATTACAACTTGAGACTTGTTACTGAGGATGTTAAAGTTAGTGGTATCTCGTCACTCAATGTCCCTGCCGCTTCATTATCTCCTCGTTATAGGGGAACGAATTTGGAGTGTATTCTTTTGGATAGTAAGTTATGCCAAGAATGCGATTCTGGTGTTTTGGCAGATGAAGATGGTACCTTGCGTTCTTTCTGGTTAAGTTACTTAGGAGAAAGTAACTGTGACCAAACAACGGACAGAATGTATAGAATGGGTTTAGATGTCACTGACGTCTTAGATGTAATTAACAAATTGAAGGATAATGAAATTCCTGTTGATTTGAGAATATTGGACGCCGAATTTTCTTCTATCACCATCTTGCAAGGTAGAACTAGAGGTGTACCACAAAAATGGATTTCTGAATTTGAAAAAGTTTGCCATGATGAGTTAAAGTTTTTGTCCGTCGAAAGAGTTGCAGCTGCAAAATTAAACCAAACACCTAATCCATTGAAGATTGGTGACATCTTATTATCTGTCAATGGATCTATTGTTAAAACTATGAGAGATTTGAGGATCATGTATAACAAGCCAAGTTTAGATTTCAAGATAATCAGACTGAAAAAGGAAATGAATATCACAGTTCCTACTGTTGAGACAACAAGCTTAAATACGTCACACGTTGTTTTCTGGTGTGGTGCTATTTTACAAGCACCTCACCATGGTGTACGTCAATTGATGGAAAAAATTCCAAGTGAAGTTTATGTCACTCGTAAGAACTCGGGTGGCCCTGCTCACCAATATGGAATTGTTACGAATAGTTTTATCACTCACGTTAACGATAAAGAAACTAAAAACTTGGAATCATTCATGGACGCGATAACGGATATTGCCGACAATACCTATATTAAGTTAAGATTGGTATCTTTCGATAACGTTCCAGTTGCCATCTCTGTGAAGACCAACTATCATTACTTCCCAACAGCAGAATTGAAGAAGAATAAAGAAACTGGTGAATGGAAAGAAATCGAACACAAAGAAAAATAGCTTACTGGTAGTTAGTCAAGAGTAAAAGTAGTATCTATTAATGAAAAACTGTAAACTAATTAATATATTACTATCTAAGTTTATATATACAAGCAAAATTAACCCAAGTAGTGAATATATCTTAGCATTTACCTTCTATAGTACATGGGCCAATTATATTATTTATTATGGAGGTATTCATTATAAGGAATTCTTCAATTTCTTCAAATGACCACCCTTATTAGTAACGGGAACAAAAGAGTCTAATTGACGAATAGAGTTAGCACTGAAACCACCATTTCCATGGTTTCTTCCAGCTTGCTTTCTCTTGAATCCATTACCTGTTTTAATAAATCTCTTTGCGGCTGCTTTATGGGTTTTCATCTTATTTCTGGTTTGAATTAAGGTATTAATGGCTGGTTTCTTGCCAAATATTATTCTTGTAGCTGACTGAAATAAAGACCCATACATTTTTAATTATAACTTCGAAGCTAGCCTGTTTAAAATAGGAAGAAAACTACCCTTCGAATTGTAGTAGGTTGAATTTTTGATCGTTCTTCATGAAAAAGTGAAAATGGTACACGCACTATACAGTATTATCCTTCAGTCTATATACCCATTATATAAACTATATACTTGATCTAATCTTCGTCACTTGAAGAATAGTCACCTAGCCCCTTTAATGTGTTGGGTTTAGTATCTGTACGTTCAGTTGTGGTAGTTGCATCAGGCCGTATTACTTCTGGTGTTGATCTATTACTAAACCCATCATTAGATCCAAGAACAGGCGATTCAATCAGCTCTTTTTCTCGCTTAATCGGTTCCCTGTTTTTCTTTGCTTCGTTCATCGCTTCCGAAGCAGTTTCAAGCTTTCTTTTCTTTAAAATTATTGACGATTTGGTCGGTATTTCACCAGCTGAAAAAGTTACAGCACTAGATAACGACTTTGACATAGGCTTTTGATGCGTTTTCTTCAAGTTTCTATATAAGTTCAACTTTTCAGTCTCTGCCCTAAGTCTTTGTTGTTCCCTTTCTCTTTCATTTTTCTTTAGTTCGTCATAAAATTTTGCAGACTTCTCATCTAATTTATATGAAGAGTTTTGACTCTCCAATTGCTTTTGGTATTCTAGGTGCTTTTGTTCTGATGTATATATATTAGTGTCCGAATTAAATATCCTTGTTAAGTTACAAATGACATACCTTTGCTTTCCTTTAATTGTTCATATAATGATTTCCTTTCTGGTTCTTCTTCGAGAATATGTTTTTCGTTGGCTTCCTTTGCCTTTGCAAGCTGTGCTTCAAGCTCTGAAGCATTCAAGCTATTCTCACTAACAAAATCAGGCATAATTATTTGTTGTGAAAAACTGTAGCACTAATTTTTAGAAGATAAAATCATCAAACATAGTACTCAATATTTTCTGTAATTGCGATAAAGATTACAGACGCTACAATGTTTATACGAACAAAATTTCTAAATTATTTTCTATTACTAGCTAATTATTGAGCAAAATAACGAGGTTCATCAAAAACATGATATCTATGTCCCCTAACACCATCGCCTCTAAATAATTCGGGCATTCTTAAATCCTCATCAATATCACTTTCATCAACGAAATTGTTACCATACAAGAAATCTGCGTCATTTTCTAATCTTTCATCTTCGCTTAATAACTTGAACTTTCCGATTTGCAACTCAGTATCAGTAATGGTAGATCTTGATATTCTCGCATATGCGACCTTCTTTAAATCCCTGAACAAAATATATTCACACCATCTATCCCAATCAGTGCTGTCAATGTCATACATTCTTGACTTTTCACTTACATAAGTATTATAGTTACCTTCATGTGGGTTTGTAACAAGGTAACTCAACAAAACAGCAGGTCTTGGAGATCCATTCATTATTTCTTCAAGGGCCAAACTTTGTAATCTACGATCTTCCTCATCTTCCTCCTGACCAGAATGAAAAACAATCACATCCACCAATTCGCCGTAAATATTTAAGGTAGCATGAATAGCTGGAGCTAATTCACCAACTGGACTAGGTAATAGATGATGGGTTGAATTGATGATAGGGAATTTAGATAATAATGCAGCACCCCAGGTATGTTTATTTGGGCCTGGGCCATAGTCGGCATACATTCCTAAATCTTCGGCTATAGTTTGAGTGAAGTCACGGTTACCACCTATCAAACGTTGTGTGTCACTTTCTAATAATCCAATTATATCAACTTCTGCTTCTCTTATTAAATCTCTCATCCTTATTTCACTGGACCACATGTCGTTATCTAAACCAAAATGAACACACCAGATACCGGCAGTAAACGATTTTGAGGAGGCATTATAAGGTTCGTAGATTTCGCCTGGATATCTCTTGAATGTAATAGCAATTGACAATGCCAACAATATGGATAATATACTTAAAGCTTGTTTAAATAATCTCGTAGCAACAACCTTTGCACGAGTAATATGGATATTCTTGTTTCTCAAATTATAATTGTAAACACCACATAAAATCATAACAAAAGAAGCGGACAAAATTATATCAGTTCTTTCTCTCAATAATGGTCCTCCAGGAACAAATGCATAAGCAACAATCCAGATACTAGCCAAAGCAATTATAATTTCAAAAAAGAATGCAAGCGAAAACAAAATGGCTGGATTGTATCCAACAGTAGATTGCCAAATTATTGGTGATATGGAGGAAATATAAATGGAATAGACACATGCACCAGCATAGCCATACCATCCTTCATATTTGTATAGGACGAATGCACTAACACCACCAATAACTAAGTTGTAGAAATTACCACTCAACAAACTAGCGGGCAACTTAATGGAAAATATAATACCTATAATTATAGCTCCGAAATTGAAAAGGGCACCGGTTATTGGAGTTGGTCCTGTAATAGGGAAACCGCTCCAAGTCCATAATGCCAAAGTTGAAGAATCACTTAAATACGACTGAATTGAAAAATAGTATCCGCCAAAGCCTAAAGCAGCTAAAAAAATTGAACCCCCTGTTCTTTGAGAACTTACTTTGAATGTTGTTGAATGTAAAGATGGTGTCAAAAAAGCAGAAGCCAAACCAATAAATATACCTAAATTATTGTAGCCACCATTTTCCTTGTGCATAATAGGCCAAATAGGATTGTTTGAATAGGATGCAAATTTCACGACTGATGTTGCTAAGAGGCCTATAATAAGCGCAATGGCATGTGCGTTAAACTTTTTGGGTTGATTTGACAATGACCAGGATTCACCAACGAAAGCAATAACGGCAAAAGATGCACCAGCAGCAATAGTTAATAACCTCTCCGTAGGTTCTTCGACTTTGTAAGCACCAATACCGAGCAACACTGCCAATGATCTTGCAATAAATGGAAATCTACTAAAAAAGTTCCTTATGAAAGGTATCACCAATAACAATGGTGCCACGAAAAACAATACTATAACCGCCTCGTACCCTGAGATACCCATGTGCCATAATGGAAAGTACCAAACACACAACAACAATGAAGTAACAATAGACCAGAACATAAATGCATTAGTACTAATGATAAGAAACTCAACAAATGTGAATTCATCGTTAGACAATGCCGTCTTGCTATCTGTATTTGGCGCTGCAACTGATGCAGCTGCTGGTGCAACAGACTTCGACGTGGTAGTGGTAACAAACTCAATTCCGTTACCGTAGAGCACAATCTCCATGTCGGAAAAGTCAATCACTGACCACACGTCAAACCCAACGTCCAACAAGATCAACGCCCATTCGAAATACGCATAGACCGAGTACGCACCTGGTCTGACATGAACCTTATGCTGGATAAACCAATACACTAATGGCACCAACATGGAAAAGAACGTCATCGCAGTGAATGCCCTTCCTTTACGAACCTTCGATCCCTTAGGCGAGAGTTTCGTGATACACACCGTCCATGGGATTGTAAGCACAATATAAGCGATCATGAAAATGTCGTGCCAATCATGGTCATCTGTCGACGTAATGTAAACCCATCCTCCACATGTAAACGTCCTTATCACCCCCGACACAAGCCCCACGTACGGAACCACAGAGTTCTTCTTGTACAATCTGATGAAGTTGAAGACTAGTAACAAGAACCGAGGCCCTGAAGTCACTGCAATCAAAATCTGGAAAATAGACCTCTCCGGATATCTGTCACCAATAGTAGCCGAAACACTAGGAAACCACTCATCAGGATACCCAAATGACGAATTCTGCACAATTTTGTGATAATGTAACCAACATCCCACCACCAAAGCAGCTAGGAAAGCCGAATAGGCAAATACTCCATGAGCGTACGCTATCAAGCTCGCATTGAATCTCAAAATAACCGTTTTACCGCTTTCAACACTTACGTTTGTACGATTCTTGCTCATTGTCTTCGTACCACGCAATATCGCCTTCTTAACCTATACTTCCAGTTGCAAGAGGTATTCCATTTCAACACTATGACAATAAGATGGGACTGAAATAATCACATGACTTATGTCCGCTTCGCTAACCAAAAGTGAAAAATCGTGTCCGTACCACCTAACTGGTATAACCAGTTAAAATTCACCATTTATAATGAGAGATATGAAGTATCGATAGATACAGATCAATACAAGAAGTAGTTATACGTCAAGATGAGTATGTATAGCCAGTAGAAGGAGAAGACGAAGCGATAGGAGTGGAGAGATAAAGGTGGGAGGCGATTGGAGACGAATACCAAGTACTAACACGATTGTAGGTTTAAGTGACTACGAGAATCATAAAAGACCAGAATTGGTTTCGTTTGATGATATTGACTACGAAAAGTTCCCCGACGTGCAACAGGCCAGAAAGTCGATGATGAGAGAACAGTGGATCAGAACATACTCATTGAGAGTGACCCACGAGGCATTGAGAAAGTGCAAGCAGTACCACGGTGAAGATGCGCAAAAGAACTGCAGACCTTTGGTGTTGAAGTACATGAAGATGCTTGAATCGTACCCATTACAAGGCTACTTGGGCTACCAGAAGAACGATCCATCCCAATAGACGTCCCTACTTGTTCTGGCGATGGCTACTATGCATACTTAACCATACATTCATTAAAGATTCATCGTTTTTTTTCCACCAGCGACAATGCCTTCTTGAGACCACGATCCACGTTGGACACTCGTCGTATCTCATGCTGGCACCTTCGTAGACAGACATATGCCATGTCTACGTGCTGGACCGTTTTTTTCTATTATTTCATACAACTCGGGGCCATCATTCCGGTTATAACGCTTATATACGGCGTTTCTTTTACATACATCTGTTTATTAATACTACATTTACCATATAAGCTCTGTCGTCGTCCTATTCAACCCGTTTGTAAGCTGTATGGATCCCCATCACTACCAAGTCCTGTGCCTATAGTTATGGATTTGGAAAAATATGGTCGTGTCTTTACCATATTCCTCAACCAATGAAATGTTTTCAGCGGCCTATAGTCGAATTCCGATTTTGTTCGAACTAGTTAGGTGTTTAGGTTGATTTTAATAAGCTGTTTAGTATACTTAAAGTTTATTTAATCTGATAATTGGAATATGTTTCGTTTAGGTGCCAATCAAGTTGCCCGTACTGCCGGCGCAAGGTATGTAGTGAGTTAGATAGTGGTGACGATTCAAGGATACAGACGAACTGAAAAATGATTATGTCCAGAGTTGAAGAATTCGATAAACGTGAATTGACGAACGTTGGCGGAAGATAGAGTAAGGGAAATGGTGAAACAATGTTAGAACAAGCGTTTGGAGGTGTACAATTGGAAAATCAGGGGATATTTCAAGGAGGGATACGTCCAGTTTTTGTCGGATGTCCTAGGAGAACAGGAGTCACAATAAATATAATACACCGAAGGGATCAATTGAATTAATACTAACTATATTTAGAAATTATGCTACTTTGCGTGAAATTGAAATGCGTCTTAAGTCTATCAAGAACATTGAAAAGATCACCAAGACCATGAAGATTGTTGCTTCTACCCGTTTAAACAAAGCTCAAAGAGCCATGACTGCTTCCAGAGTTTTCAACAAGTCCGATTCTGAATTCTACAAGAATGCGGAGCCAGAATCTAACGAAGCCGAAAAGACTTTGTTGGTTGTCGTTTCTTCCGATAAAGGGTTATGTGGTTCTATCCACACACAAGTTGCCAAGGCTGCTAGAAAGAGACTTGAAGCTTTAGGCGGTGCAGTTGATGTTGTTACCGTTGGTGAAAAGGTTAAGGTCCAATTAATGAGAACCCACAGTGAAAAAATGAAATTGACTTTCAGTGGTACCGGTAAGGAAGCACCAAACTTCCACGAAGTTTCTTTAATTGCTGATGAAATCCACAAGTTAGGTAAATACGAAAACACCGAAATCCTCTACAACAAGTACGTCAGTGGTGTTTCTTTCGAACCATCTGAATTTTCTGTTTTCGCTTCTGAAGCTATCGAAAAGGCCCCAGGTTTATCCAAGTATGAGTTAGAAGGTGAAGGTGTATCTGACACCTTAGCTGAATTCTCTTTAGCTAACTCCCTTTTAACTGCTATGGCTGAAGGTTACGCTTCTGAAATTTCTGCCAGAAGAAATGCTATGGATAACGCTTCTAAGAATGCTGGTGATATGATTGACTCTTATTCTATCTTATATAACAGAACCAGACAAGCTGTTATTACTAATGAATTAGTCGATATCATTACTGGTGCTTCTTCATTAGAATAGGTTTGTCCTCTCTTCATGTTTATTTTTATTTCCATTATTAATTAGAAGTTTACTCATCAAAACAAAAGAAACAATAAACGTCTTATGATTTATTAAATTAATCTGTATTTTTTTTATCTAAATAATATTACAGAGCTCCTTATATATATATATATAATATCTATCAATCGACTTTAATAGAGCCATAAATCTTCTTGATAAACAATAATCCCGTCAATGTACTAGCTGATCCGCATGCAACTCCAATCAAACAACTCGTTAATGCCATATACGAAAAGTATAACAATGCACTAACAAAGTCGTTCACGTTCAAGTAACATATGAAATAGTACACTGAATAAGCAAAAATGTACCACCCTATACTGGATCCAACATTGAAACATAACCACTGCCAGTTAGGGTTATTATAAACCGCAATAGAAAGATATGTTGCAATAATGGTAGATTCTGCAATTATGACAATCAATATGATAGCTGTCAATAACAAAAATCCGTACATGTAATAAAAGGTAGTTTTCTCTAACCAGACAGAATTAAAAATAAATAATAATTCAACATAGACAATACCAAATGGAATCAAGCCAAAGATTAATACACTAAAAACTGGGTTCAACAACCATGAAGTCTTTTTCTTTGCTTTGAGATTCTTGTTGTCGTTTTCTCTCTTATGTCCACTATTGGTTAGGAGGAGCGATTTATTATCAAATTTGTGCCTATTACCACAATAACCACCAATAATACCTAACGGAAGTTCTATAATGAAGAAAACTGACAATAACACAATAATAGTTCCCAATGGTAATGCTGTTGAGGCATGTTTTGCCCACACGAAAAAGTTCAAAAACAACACAATAGATAAAATCAAACTAGGTAAAAATCCACTGAACAAAATAGAAGATATAAATGTTCTTGACTTGCTATACTCTGAATTCAAATAATCATTATTGAATATTTTATGTAAGATTATTCCACAGAAAGATGGGATAATTCCTGAAACAACGAAGAAAGTCAAGGATATCGAAAAAAATGCTCCCTGATGACTATTGAAGAATTTATTCGAAGACAAAGAGAATCCCATACTAAATTTCGAATTAATAACAAATATCACAATAACGCCGATTGTTGCAATAATTAACTGAATCCCACTGGCAACTAAAACAGAAAGAAACAACGGAAAGTTAGGTCTCTTGGTGATATCGTTAGATAAACTCTTCCATGAAGAATTCATAGCAGCGTCATAGTCATTAGTTGGCAAGCTTGGTGAATTGGCCTGAATATCGGATTTTAAAACTCTCAACAAAACAACAGCCACAATCAATGATACTAAAAACAATAATACCATGGAGTTGATCAATGAAAACCAATGAATCTGATTACTAGAAGAAGTTTCATTTTCATAGTATAAGTCCCAGCGTGAACTATAATCTATACTATTATCTTCACGCCAATACACCGAATAGGTGTACGGAATAACGGTTTTTTGTGGCATGAGTTGCTGATTAGAATCCCTTTCAAATGTGATAGCAAAATTATCATAATTCTTAGATGATCCAGGACATTCTTCATTACTCACACTCTTGGGATAGACTTCAAAACCAACAATGGAATTTAAATGCGGGTTCGTTGGATCTCTATGATATCTAATGACTATCATAACATGATTGTAGATATAACTGATCTTATCCTCGGTGAATCCTAACGGAAATCCAGCTGCATAATATTTATTATTACGATTTCCAGAAACAAATGTAGTTGCACCAGGCAATCCATCGACCAACCAGTGAACCACGTATCCATTTTTAATCAAAGTATCTGCTTTAAGCATACCAGATTCTTTGGATATCAAATCACATAATCTCATACACGACATGTCAACCCCAAATTTCAAATTGTACTGACTTTTCCATAGCCTATCACCTCTTAATATCTCTCCCAAAGATAGATGAACAGGCTTCTCTGGGGGACATACGAAAGGCAAATCCCTATAGCTGTAAGGTAACTGTGTATTGTCTGATTCTACCTTATTAACAATCAAATCCACCTGGTCGCCGTGTCGATAGTATGTCGGTGAGAACCCCAAATCAATGGCACATACGCAATGTATACATAGCAATAAGACGAATGGAATACAAATATACTTCATATTTTATTCAATAATTCAAAATACAATCTTCACTTAAGTATAAATATTTCCTAATCTGTCACTTTCAATGTGGTACTATAGATGTCCTAAATAATTATTGTACCCTTCAAAATATCAAATAAATATTTGTTCTTTAAAGATTCTATTTTTTTGTTTACGATACAATATCGAGATCCACACTCTCAGCTACAAAATGCGAAAAAAACTATTTACTAATTATATTATTATACTTTGAATCGTCTATTTATCCTTCAAGGATTCCATTGCCTCGCGAATTAAATAATTTCCTTTTGGATCTAAATTTAATGCAATGGTAAACTCTTTTATGGCCTGAAATTTATCGTTTTGAATATTGTACAATTGCCCCAACAAGAAATGGACAGAAGCTTCATCAGGAGCCAAATCTTTTAAAATCTTGAAATAATGAAGAGCCTGTTGGAACTGCTGCATTGAGAAAAGTAATTGAGCCTTTTTAAATATTGGTAATGGATTTAATGGCTGAAGTTTATTTGCCAACTCATATTGTCTTAAAGCCAAATTATTCTTACCTACTTTCTCAAGAACCATTCCGACGCAGCATATTAAGATTACATTGATAGGATTGATTGAAACAGCTTTGCGGAAATGATAGTCTGCTTTTTGGTAGTCGCCAAGGTTGATGTAAACCATTCCAATGCCGTATAATGCATTGTAGTGTCTCGGGTCAATTAGCAAACTGATACGGAAATTCTCCAAAGCCATCTCGTAATTATCGTTACCAAAGTATTCGTGGCCCTTCAATGTGTAGGCATAAATGAAGTTTTCATCAAATTTAATGGATTTGTTAAAGCATTTTATAGCCTCGTCGGGTTCTCTAGTCAAGGAAAATAAATTACCAATTGTGCACCAAGTTATTGGAGATTGGGGATCTAAATCATGTAATTCATTTGCGAGGTAAGTCAATTCGACTTTTTTATGCAAATGCCACAACAACGTAGAATAATATTCCATATCTTCAAGTCTTGTTCTATCTAATTTCCTTAGTTTAACAAAGAAATATTCCGATTGTTTATAATTTACAATTTCATAATGCAATCTGCCCAACTTACTCAATACCCAGGGGGTTTCCTTCTCCTTCTGAGGCAATGACTCAAGAATCCTGATAGCTTTGTAACAATCATATTTACACATACTCTTGAAACCTTTAGAAAATACTATGTAAAGTCCTAACAAATAATTATCGCCTAATTCAATTTCTTTATTAGCCATAATACTCAACGGTGCTTGGTGACGCTCATTATTAGTATGATTGTTGGCAGAAAAACTATTAGGACTATTTCTTTTCAAGCTGCCACGCACAGCTGTAGTGTTAAGATTGCTAGTATTTACGTTAGCTGGAACATTATCTGTTGATTTATTGTTATTAGGTTGCGAAATCAATCTAGACGTTATCTTAGAATAGGTGCTTTCCCGTTTAGTTTTTCTTGAATTGGGATCTATGCTTAATGAAGTGGTTGTGTCTATTGGAAAACTTGGCTTAGTAAATTCGAATCGATTAGGTAAGGCTTCATTGTTTCCGGCTTTCCTTAAAGGAGCATCTGGTACACTCGGTACTGTCACTCTTGGGGTAGATATCGAGTTACTGAAACTATCGTCTGCTTGTAAATTTGAGTTTGATTTATTACCATTGAGATTATTAGGTTTTACATTATTATTATTGTTATTAGTCTCATTAGTTTGAGTGTTAGCAGAGAACGGATTAGTTATATTATTCCCACTCATATCCTTTAAACTTTTAAGATTATCCTTTTCTTTGATTTGAGATTGATATTCACTATTAAAAACCAGGTTTGACTTGTAAATTGCTTTGACCTTGACATTGACACCTAACTTACATAACTCCTGGAATGCTTCATAATCAAACTGATTATATTTCAATGCTTCTCCATAATTAAGAGCACTATTCTTTGTATCACCCATTCCCTTATATAAATCCCCTAATAGGCGATAAATGGTAGACAGATCAGGAAGAATTGATCGAGTATTTTCATAGTTGTACCTTGATTGGGGAGTCGTAAAATACGCTGGATTAAATATATCATCCTGATAGAATGAAGATGTTTCATTATAAAGATAACTTATCTTAAGTAACTGAAAAATTCCTTCCTTGTACTTTTTCAATTTCAAACACAGTTTCGCATACATAAAGCTGCAACCCAAATGGTCCGATATATTACTGGATTTGTTATAGCATGATTTATATCTTTCTCTCTTAAATAATGTAAGACAATATAGGTATACAGAATCTAAATTCTCAGGATCATCGGCTAACAATCTTTCACTAGCAAACTCTGCATTCGAATAGTTAAAGTGATCTAATGAATGAATTATGATCGACCTTAGATGCTGTTGAATGTAGGATTGGTCGGGTTGTATCTGCATAACTAAATATCTTCAACCCTCTATTTATATTACCCACGATATGGAAGTACAACGTCAATTATTAAAGGTATATCTAACTAATAATACTATATTTGTGTTGACTATTTGTTACAAATAAAAACAATTTACGGGGATTTAGAATCTTCAATACGCTCACGTGAGGAATGCTTCATCTGCTAAAAGTAGTATACATTAAAGACTATATATGTTACAATATTAATTTTATCACAGGTTAATGATTAGAATATTAAATAGAGATGATTAGAGAATATTAAGGAAAAATCATAGGAGCCAATAAACAAGATGAATCATTCAAACCACCCTTCATTTTTTAGGCTTAATAACAAACGTATGATTACCCGAACCATCATTGCTATATGCCAACATTTTTTCTGAGTTGTTTCTTTTCTTCGATGAGCCACTTATAATTCTACCATTACTATATGGCTGCTTAGGAGTGAATTCTGAATTGCTGGATTGGGAATCATTGTAATAGTCTAAATTAGGCCTCAGGTTCAGGTTCAGACTCAGTTTTGGAGTGCCAGAAGAAGATCCAGTATTACCACTATTAGTCAGCTTCGGCGAAAATACTCCTGAAGCTAACAAATAAGGGGAGGCAAAACCAGGTTGTGATATTTGGGGAGTGGATGGTCCTTTGTAATTTTTAGCTGAAGTATCAACAGTTAATTTTGGAGCTGAGTTGTGCGCAGAAGACAAAGTAGATTCATCAAGCGAATCGATCATAGGAGAATTCTCGCCAGAAGTATTACTGAATTCATTTACAAACTGAGAGTAATAGCTATCCAGCAGTTCATTGTTCTGTCCATCTCTACCGTACCCCTTCTCTCTCAATTCCTCATCCTTTAATTTCGTTTCTTCCCTAGCTTTAGCGAGTAATTCTTGGGCCTTATTCAACGTAACAGTAGGTGTGGAGCAAGAACTTACAACTGGTACTGTATCATCAATATCAATAGTAGAAGTCATTAAGGCCTTGAGCCAGCCTCTCATCTCTTCTTGAGAATCAACTGCAAAATAATGAGTCTTTGGTTGAGTAAAGGTTAACCCCTTTCTACAACCAGGGGCTGGTGGTACCAACTTAAAACAATATCTACCAAATCCAGTAGATGATGCGTATAACGCAATATATTTATCATTGGCAACTGCATTCTCATTGTCAGTGCTAACAGGTAAGACTTTATGTGCAGTGATGTCAATCAAACCTCTTTCACGCTTATCACGCAATGAGGTAAAGTACAGTAACCTCGTGCCATGAAGAGTGAAGTATCTTGATCTCCAACCTAAGGTACTACCAGATTTTTTGGCCATCCAACCACTAAAAGTAGCTGTTTTAATGGCCTCGTCTGGAGTAATTTCTCTAATTCCTTCAGTAAAGGCGGAAGTTTTCAGTTTTTTCAGATTCTTTAAATTGCGGAAGTTCTGGGTAGATGCTGTCCTCAATGTCTTGAAGCGCGATACTTGACTCGCTTCCGATGCTGATCTCTTTTCTTCAAGCTCTTTCTTAGGTTTTTCATCAAGATTATAAGTCATCGATCTCAGCTTCTTAGGAGACAAATTAACATTATCAATATCCACGAAGTGTTTATTAGGGGACAAGCTGAAATATTCACTTTCTCTCTTTGATTTCGGTGTCGCATCAACGTTATTGAACTTAGATTTCGTAGGTGATTGAATCATAGACTTTCTCTTTTCTTTCATTGGAGTTTCATCCTTGTAAAGGTTCTTCGAACTTAACTTGTCTCCTTCATTACCAGCCTTATTAAACAGGAATAACGAAGAATTCCTTCTGTGGCCTGAAATATAAGACGAGTTTCTTCGATGATTCTTTGTCGACGTTGCTGAAGCATTTCTATTGTGGCTGTTAACTGATTGTTCATAAATCGAAGACGATGGTCTACTAGTTCCTGAAATGCCTAAGCCAGAACTTGATGCATTCGTACGGGTCTGATATAAGCCTCCTTGTTCTGCTGGCGAATTTTGCAAATTAGGACTCCCACCAAATTTATAACTTTGATTCAAAGGGCTAGCGGTTGGTGGTTCTGGTGCCTTTCTAGGTGACATGAAGGATAAATCACTTCTACGTTTAGCAATAGGTGATGTAGCATCTCCATATGCACTTGGAATATTTTCCATGGATTGCGACCTCTTTCTTTCGTGCCCTTTTTGCAAATCTCTGGAATTGTCTCTCTTCGATGGGGTTGAAGATACTAAATTAGCCGAAGGCATTAGTTGAGTTTGTGACCTACTGTAAGTAGTGTTGTTGGTATCTTCATCAGAGTTATTAGGAAACGAATGTAATTTGTAGGGAGAGGAATGTTTAGAATCCGTAGGGCTGGCAATATCTTCCGAATCTGATAAATCTTGAATAATGGAATTCTTGTTGTTATCTCTCTTATGAACCGATTTAGCGTTCGAATTGCCGCCATTCTTGGCTTTTGCCGATAACTGTTTCAATTTTTCAATCTCCTTATAGACTTCAAACCTAGTTCCAAAGGAGTCAATATCTAACTCCTTTAAATAAGTTAAATCTAATTCGAACAAAATTGCCCCTGTTATCTTATGTCTCGCGAATTTACCGGCAACATCCATATCAAATCCCAATACTATAGCAAAATAAGACGATACCTGTTTAGGTGTCCACGTCTCAGCCTCCGCTGGATCTAAATTCTCTGTTAATGAATCTCTTGATATTTTACGCAGATGGTTATTTGCTGTCTGATTTGGGGCGCTTGTGTTACTGGTATCCTGGTAGTTGATATTTGCACTAGTACCCTTATGTCCAGATGGAACAGAAATACCGCCTTCAGATTCAGTACGGAGTTCCTGCAAAGCCCTATCGATATCACTCATGGTCTTATGCACAGATGACTTGCCGGTCTTTGGTTCGTGGCTAAGATCAAGTGCTTTTTCATTGACATCGTCGGAATTAATGTTGAAATTACTACGTAATCCACTAGTAGAGCTCTTGTTAAGACCAATATCCGCGTCTTGTTCCACTTGACGGTCAAATTCTAGTTTACCATTAGGCCCAATGCTATCGTTACCACCAAGACTATTCTCTCCTTTGGTATCGTTCGTGGAATCATTTCCACTCATAAGCGTCATATTCTGCATTGAGTCCGCAATCTTACTCAATGTCGTGGTATTTGGCGAGTTGTTCTTACCACCCTTCATCACTCGCCTAGACCGCGACCTCAATAATGGATGTTCCGGCCTCTGGTTTTGCAATATTTGCGTGAACCCCTTAGGATATAACCCTACCTCCTCTGTCAACAAGTTTTTTCCCATATACCATCCATCGTTGTACTCACTATCGTCTGCCAACACCTCTACCTTATCACCAATCTTCAAGCTCAACTCATCGCCTAATCTCGCGTTAAACTGCTTAATACACAAGTAAACCGACCCAGTAATCGTATGATCCTCACTTTGGTCCATACTGCTCATTTTCTCTCTTATATGAATTTATTGTGTTATCGTTATCGTTCGTGTCGTATTACTTATTACTGCGCTTCAAATCCCGGTGTTCTAGATAATTCAACCTCTATTACACTATATGTGTTCTTTCAAGCAAACTATCCTATGACGTTAGTCTTTCTTGCCAGTATATTGAATCTATTCCTTGCTAGCCGCCGTCGTTGTAAATTGTTTTTATTTCATGTTGGTATGAATTCTTGGTCTTTTTTGTAATGACGCATGTCGTGCATGTCGCATGCTGAAGCAAAATGTCGCGCATCTAACGGCCTTTTGTGTCATGTGATATTTGATACAGAGGATCCAGAACATCAAATAGGCCTTGGAAGACAAAATAAAAGCTTAGGCGAATTAATTCTACCAAAATGGGGTCTACATGTTCCTTACTTGACACACTGGTATTCACACAGTTTTGAGACCTTCCTAATGATTTATAGGGTTATAGCTATAGTATTAGATGAAAGGTGTAGGGTTCAGCACGAAGAAGGCTGGTATATATTATGTGCAGTACCAATATGACTATTAGATAATAGAATAAGAAGTAGCAGAATATAATGATTTCCAGCATCGATAATTCGATAGTTTTAGGATCATTGCTAGTTAGATATCTAAATGCCTCCTCGGTCGACTCCTGAGACATACGAAACTACATCGGATAGTGACAGTAGTGAGGATAGCCATATTAGTGAGCAATACCCAACGCGGTTGAATACGATTAATCTCCTATCGACTTTAGTACTTCGGCGAGAGGAGGAAATGGAGAGAAGAAACGTTCCAGTGACAGAAAATAGAGGCAGTAGTGGTGGGAGAGGGGCTCTCGGACACCCCAATAGATATAGTTCGGTATATGGGAACGAATTGAACATCAGCAACCAAAGTATACCAATAGAGATAAGAAACATAGACCGAGTTCTGATGGGGATGCATGATGAAAATAACGACCTTTTTGACGAAGAATTTGATGATGATTACGAAGAAGATATGGATGATAATGTGGAGGATAGTTTTGAGGAGCGGTTCGATGACTATGATGATGACGATGACGATGACGATAGCGACGACGGAGAGGAACTGGAGCCTGAGAATTTGCGTTCAGATATCCAATCGAACGAAAGATTGTTACTTTCAAGCGCTAGACAAAACCACACCAATACTAATACGCTTATATCATCCTATAACGATGCGATTCCGCTAAGACGGCAAAATGCGATAAGGGTTAGATCGTGGTTGCACGATGACGAAAGGGCTCCTTCACCGGGACCTGCAAATACTAAAGCCGGGAAATCGTGGCTGAAAGAATTAAATGATTTGCATTTTGAATTATTCCATACCCAGAATTTCTTTAGATACTTAAAAGCATATCCTGGTCGATCACCAATATTTAATAGCCATTCAAATCACACAGCGTCATCAATTCGTTCTGAATTACCTGATGATTTGATAGGAAATTTAGATTCTATAATGGATTTATTTTTGCAGAAAAGAGTATCAGGTAAGCTTTGGTCGGACGGAGAGAAGAACCGTACTCCCAATCATGGTAAAAAACTGTTACATAAAAGAAAAAATGATTTCGATGACATGCCTGCACCCATGAAAAAGAAAAAGAAACTAGCATCAAGTAATCATTTAGATCCTACTGATTTCATAACGTCTTCAAATAGACCCCAAATAAGAACCAAAGCAAAAACGAAAGAAAAGGCTAAATTGAACAATTTGACGTACGCACAAAAGCATAGTATCATGGATGTTACATACAGTTCATTCTTGACCTCGGGATCCAGCTTCACCTTAAATTATTCATTTTTCAACGTAGGGTTTCCGTTGGATTTGGTATTTTCAGCCGTCGATTATGAGAACAAAGCATTGCAAGGAATTTTTTCGATTACTCCAACTACTCGTGAAGATAACTATCTAGATGAGTTTGCTCAACAATCTTCGCAGATCAATAGTTATCAAGAATTCTTCTTAGGAATAAATCCTGAAACGCTGAGTGGACCTCGTGATAAGTTAATTATGAAACAATTGAAAATCCAAAAAGTCTAGATGGGGAAATTGTACGAGTTAGAACCGAAAGTGGTAGAGTTGGTCCAAAAGTTAGGTCCAAGCTGATCAAGCCATTTACGATTCCTGTCGTTGGAAAAATCATTGATTTTAAAAACAATGATCTACGTTTCCTAACGAGAATAAGAGATAAGAATCATTTGCCTATGAGATGCTTACATTTAGCAAGAACTAAGTCAAATAGAGTGAGATTACAGCTATTAGAGTGGATGAAAATTCAACCCTTTGCTCAATTTGAAGAATCTTTTTTCCTTGACCAGTTGAATACAGCTAATATTAAGTTAGAAGATTTTAAAAGCCAAAGCGCTAGCGTACAAAAGGAAACATTAGATTTGGCGAGAGGTCTTCGCGATAGCATGTATGACTTGACAAAATTCTTTGGCTTCATAAGAAGTAGCGACATCCCTATACCCCTTATAGAAAATGAAAGATTCAAGAGGAGAATGTCATATACGGATTATAAGAAAACTTACTTTCTTCAGGAGTGGGAGAAAAAACTCACGGATAGGTTGGTTAAATTCGTCACTTGTCAAGAGCATTGTCTTCTTAACATCCAGTTGAACTATATCCTATTCACCTTAAGCATTGACATTTGTCAATTTCTAAACAACCATATTGAATATAAACTCAATTTTGTTTCTGAAGAACGGAAAAGTAAATATCAGAAGCAACTCAAGAAAACTCGTCATTATAAACTAACCGATTCAAAGAAGACCATATTGCTTTGTTCCCTAGACAGGAAAACGGGTCGAATCGAAATTCAAAACACCAGAGCATTACTTGATTATAAAAATGTCTACCAACTTGAGAAGCATGCAAATTCGAGTCCTAATAGTGCAGATCAAGATGATGGTGCACTCTTCCATCGTTTTTTCAATGGCTTGCTAAATGAATCTCCCCCTCCCGAGGGATCTTTTACTGACCCTGATTTACTATCTGACGAAAGTGATGAAGAAGTGGAATGGGAAGACCCTTATCATGAAGCGTCATTGGACACCGTCTTGAGAGGGCATTTTAAAAAGACTAATCATGGTAATGTTTCATTTGGCGGTGGTAATCTGAGCTACAGTATCGTTTAAAGAATATAGTTGACATTACATATCTGAACTTAATCAATTATTACCTATTTACATAGTTTATATTCACATGAATTGAATTTTTACCAAATTCCCCATCCTCCTTTACCTTGTCTTCGATCTGCTACCTTTTTGTTGAAAAAGTCCTTCTTACATTCCTTATATGCATCAAAAAAGTCTTGACATACTGTCTTATCCTCTTGGTTTCTCAACATACAATTAATTGATGCTTGTCTACTTTCTTCGCATGGATCATAATACTTGGATGGCTCCTTCATTGACCATCTGTATTTATGACGATGGTTGACTGGATTATCTGGATAAAACTTGTAATTGTCAACACCACCTTTCGTAAAATCAACTTTTTCTTTATCTTTTATAACTTCATCGGTGCTTAAAGGATTGATATCCTTTTTGCTAGTTTCGTTTGGATTTTTTTGGTTTACCTGACCCTCGTCCGACATTATAACGAATACATCCACAAGATCCAATTGTTAAAGTGTGCCATATATAAGTTTTGATATTAAGACCTGAATAATATGCAGGATGAATCATTTGTTGAGGGGCTACATAACCATCTACATATCAAAAAAAAATTCGATCGGCTTGATGCCTTCATACTCATAGAGTTGCAAGTCAGACACAAGTATGAGTCAGCCTATACAGTATTTAGATGTTAGTGAAAATATTCCCTGTCAGCGCTGTAAAACAGAAAATGCAATATTAATCTCTAGAAAAGAGAAATTTTGCAAAGATTGCTTCATAAGATTCATTAGAGGGAAACAAAGAAAGCAAATGCAAGATGAAAAATACAAGGTAAAATATGGTAAAAATGGAGAAAACTCCCCAGCACAAAAAGTTTTGTTGACTTTGTCGTGTGGAGTTTCGTCGCTTGTATTAGTGGATGTAATTACATCGCTTTTAAAGGAGCAATTTGACATGCATAAAGGTAAGCAAGGATTCGAGTTAGTATTGTTGAACATAGACGAATATGAACTCAAGGCATTGAACAAAAACGTTAAGAAAACACTTGAGCAATTAGTGCAACGTTTCAGGCCAATTAATATCACATATAAAATCCTCAGTTTAGAGTCGTATGTACTTGACCAACCTCTTTTGGAAAAAATTGTTTTAAACGGAGACTTTACAGCATCTTCACAGTCTATTCGTCGTGACAGGGAGTACACTTTATCGGAATTGTTAGATTTATGTCCGAATAAATCGTCGTTGGAAGACTTGTTGACCATCATATATGATGAGTTGATCTTACGCACGGCATATTTGGAATCTTGCGAAACCATTTTATACGGACATAGTATGACTAGAATCGCCAATGAAATCATAGCACTTACTGTCAAGGGAAGAGGGTCCTCAATATATCAAACGGTGTCGGATCATTCAGTTACTTTCCGTAATAAGGATTATAAGATAGTGTTTCCATTAAGAGATGTTCTATTTGCGGAAATATTGGCGTATAGCAAATTATCAGAATTAGATACTTTCGTTATTGAGTCCACCAAGCCAGTATCCAAAATTACCAAGAACATGACTATTAGAGACCTTACAACAAACTATTTTAATCAGTTGGATGCAACAGGATATGCATCTACCGCATCCACAGTTGTGAAGACTGGTGACAAATTAGGAGCTCCCAAATTCGAAGAGGACTCGAGTATGTGTCAAGTATGTGGAACAGAAATCCATCAAGATCCTAAGGAATGGTTAAGACGTATCACTGTTAATAAAGCGGCCCCTTTAGAGACTGAAGCAGAAAAGGACTACGCAGAACAATATAAGAAAGCATCCAGTCTCATTGAAGACTCCAGCAGCACTCAACGTACAACTCCCATAAATATATGCTATGGTTGTACTGTGACTATTAGTGGTATAAAGAATGAGACCGGATTTATTTGGCCCATAAAGTATGTGGCAAATAACGAAGAAAGAGAAATACTCAATGAATACATATTAACTGATGATGAAGACGATGAATAGTCTTGTATATAGTTCGTATAATAATAGCATGGTGGTTTTATAGAGTATATTCAATTCACCCTTCGGCTGCGAAAAAAAAAACTTTACGCTTCAAACAAACTTTGTAGAATGTAAAATTTTGACTTATTCATTTCAGAGTATGACACTATCAAACTTGACCTTTGTCAGATAATTAAAGTTGAATAAATCGATATTTTTACTAATTCAATCTTCGAACTTTATTATTTTGTTAAAATCTTGCAAAAATTTCCCTAGATTCTAAACTTTTGAATTCTCTTCAAATTTAAAAATAAAAAAGATGAACGGCTGATATGGCATAATAAAAAGGCTTCTCAGGATGCCTAACTATACAATTTCCGGCCTATATATCGAGTGAAGTTAGCATATTTACGTTTTTTGCAGTAAAGGAATCAGTGTTGTGCGCATAGTAAAAATCCAAACACAAATAAATAGACAAATTGTAGACACATTAGAGATTGAATGTAGAAAAGTACATAACAATGTACTCCCCTACGTTATTCTCAGATAGCCTTTATAAACTATGGAGGCATGATGATGATGGTATTGATTCGTCCGATCTCCATAAAAGGGTTTTTAATATGCATAACGCCAACAATACAAATTCTGATGGCGCAACTACTACTAATAGTAACGCAACACAAGAGCAATTGGAAGACCAAAGAAGACACATCCGACTGTTATTTGCACCACCGTTGCTGGCATATTCAGCAGAATATCCAGGAGCGAGTTTATCGCAGTTGGAGTATACCATAAGCAATCAAAGTGGAAATAAGGAGGATTTACCATTATTGACACCATTAATCCAAAGGAAACTAGATAGATTACAACAGATACGAAACATAGGGTACACGAGCATAATACCCGCGGGTGTTGGAAAAACTATGGAGCAGATTGACTTTGAAGAAGCAAGACACTTCAATATGAGTGAACAGCAAGACGAGTCGTTTATCCCAACAGCAGAAAATGGCGATGTGCCCGACAGCTCTATCAATGGAATACATAATCAAAGTATCAATGAAGAAGAGGAACCAGAGGTAGACCTAGACGCAAATATTCCGAATGCGGATGATGCTACTAATGATGACGACGACTTTGAAGACGATGAATTTGGAGAAGTACAAGAAGAGCAGGATGAAATTGATCTAGATGACCACAGTTTAAACGAAGATGAAGGGTTCATGGCAGAAGAAGTTGAGTACCAAGATGACCATAGTATAGTGACGGACCATGTACCGAACATGTTGATAAATACTGGCACGACAACTACGACAGTTAATACCAACATGAACTCTGGTAGAAGCATCGCTACCAATGCCACCAGTATAAACAGCACAAGTCCAATAAGCATAGTAAATCCTAATTCGAGCAATTTGTATTCTACGGGTCAAGGATATAGGGATGAAAGCGATGAAAATAATCAGAATGATCAGTCTGATTTAGATATGATAATCGACGAACAATGATTAGCTCTATATAATTTAACTAGGATATATGGGTGGAATAGCTTTTAATATTATCGATCTTAGCGCATTGCAAATGTAGAGCAGGGATCATCCATTTTCCACATGAACATCTTGATCCCTTCCAGCTGTATCCTCCGACCTTACTATCACATTTAGGACAATTGAATTTACCCTCGATCTCACCTTTATCTTCTAATTCTGGTCTCATCCAAATCAATGGCTCTCTTACGAAATAATGAGAACATAAGTCAGAAGCTTCTTGTGCTGAAACGATTCTCCTTGAATTTGGAGCCCTCTTTATGAATTGAGCTTCTCGAGACGATGCATCAGGAGGTAAATGGCTTTCAATTTGACTCTCGAGTGCCAAAACCTGCCTACACTTTTTGCAACGTAACTCTGCTTGTTTGTCTATCTCAGATTGTGGGGCAGTTGTGGATGAAAACATATTCAACTCCTGTAATGAACGACCAGATGGATCTGCTTGAATATTTAAGTCAATGAAGAGCTGCCTGTACAATGGGCTGGTAGTGTCAATTTTGAAATTCAAGTCAGCATATAATTGGAGCTGTTTTTGGAATCCGTCGTTAGGACATGCTGGTGCAAATTTACGCTTGACAGCGTGTAGTGCTTGGTCCTTTGTTAATTTATACCTGTACATCAAATATGCCACTACGAGTGTGACAGATCTGGACACTCCTTGAGCACAGTGGATCAAAATTGCTCCATGATGCTTGTCAGTAGTAGATCCTGGTGGAAATAAACAAGAATCTACGAAATCGTTTGTCTCGGGGAAATATTGCATTATATTGGTAGTTTCTTCGTCTGTAATGTCGATTTGCTTATGCACATAATCGTGGACGTAATTATTTGGAATAGTGCCCGGAATCGCTGAAATGATATGTGTTATATTATATTGATGTTTGAAATCCACATTGTTATTCAATGGTTCTATTGAGGATAGGTAGATGCCCCCTAGTATTCGGTAAATCATTATTGGTGGATAGTAGAATATTAAGTATTCTCATCGCAAAAAAATTTGTGCTGCGTAAATCGATGACTTGGGTGGCTACTGGCGAAATATTGCAACAGTCAACAATACGATCATTAAACCAATATATCACGGCACCAAAACTATAATATAGTTCTAAAGCATACCATACCGGAACAACAAGACATGTTTGGTGCCTTTTGGAACGAATTAAGCGGTGTTAACAATGCATTTTTGCTATCCAAGTCAACACTAATATAGCATTAATTTTGCGATAGCATGCCAATGTTATTCCCATATACACTCTACAAATACCAATATACAACCACTTTGAAGTACCAATCGCCCCTAAAAATATCGTCTTCACCCGTCCCCCAGTAACAAGAACAGAGCTTGCTGTACGGAATGGCCGCAAAATGAGGTCTCGCGCAGGTTAGTCCGTAACCACACTCCGTGTCCTCAACACGCTTCAAATACCGTACAATGTACGAGATTACAACTGCCTTTGCTTGTTGTCCGCATATCAAAGGCCCAACACCACTTCTGGACGTCCAAAACCTAGTCTTTTCATCGGTTGCTTCCAGCATTGATGCCCAATTCACGCCTGCTATGCTTGCTACATTTCTTTATGTCTTCGAGCTCTACCCTGGCCGCAATATCTCTCAACCAAATCCACTCGCGGAAACTTCCTACATTGCTCTAACACATCCCCCATCTACCCCCACCACCTATACAGACGAGTCCCCAGACTTCACTATCGGCTAGCCTGACATTATAAAGTGTGACCACACACTACCACTCTATTGTGTATGTCCGTTTCGCAATAGGTTCGCTCAACTACCTCCATACCCCGGACTCCTGTTGGACTTACGTGTTCTTTCCTGTCTGTTTCTACTCCTATACCTTCTCGGGTGCTCGTAAGGCCGAATATTTATAATATTTTGCACTAATATTATTATCCTCTATGCATTTGTCCTAATACCCGTCACGCATGTTGCCTATTTTCTTGTTCTTGCCGATCGTGGTTGATACCCGGACAATAGAATAATGGCGTTCTGCCCAATTACGTAATTGTCGAATCTGGCGTCGGAAGTGGACTACTGAAAAAGTTTCTCTCCGAAATCTGGGGTCACTGAGAACTCGATTTTTTGGTTCGCTATGGTTCGAGAAAAATGGGCAGTACTTGGCCGCAAAGCGGTCAAATATGTCCTACAATCTCAGATATACTTTGTCTCTTTTTTATAGAGACATTTGGATCGTATACATGGATGTAACATTGATTACTACTTTGGTGGAAGGATATATCCGTCCGAGGTTATTTGTTCACGGACTATCGCACCTACACGACCGACGGCCATTGAAAATTAGGTTGCACAAACCGCACACAACATACGGAACTGAACAATGTGATTGGCTGTTCAGGGCCAATTAAATCAAATCCCCAGGCATATTCGGGTAATCTTTTCTTATGGTGATGGTGGTGTTTTGTAGTTTTCAAACATTGTGACCAGTGGAATAGCATTATATAAAAGTCCCGGCATACCCTTGAAAAATTATAAATCCTTTTTTTTCGTATACTCTAACTTATTAGGTTTTATCTTTTATATTTATTGAGATCAATTGACATGTCAGCTATTCGTTCAATTCAACGTACATCTACTTTTGCTAAGCGTGCTCTTGGAGCCCGTACTTACGCTACTTCTGAACCAGTATGTAATTAGAGACTATAGTGGAGCGAATGGGCAATAATATGGTTCATAGAATAGTCCATATAATGATCTATTAGATTTCTCCATTGGATACCTCCAGAAATGATTCGACAAATACTAACTAGTACAGACTTTAAAAACTCGTTTATCTGAAATTTTACCAGAAAGAGCCGAAGAAGTTAAGCAATTCAAGAAGGAACACGGTAAAACTGTATGTATCATATATGAATACGGTAAGGTGTTGATGTAGTATCATTTAAACACTAAATGGACCGAACGGCACCTGTTGATGCCAATAGTACCTGACGGCATTTTAATACCGAGAGTGAAAAATCGCGAATTTTTGATACTAACAAATATTTAGGTTATTGGTGAAGTCTTATTAGAACAAGCCTACGGTGGTATGCGTGGTATCAAAGGTTTAGTCTGGGAAGGTTCCGTTTTAGACCCAATCGAAGGTATTAGATTCAGAGGTAGAACTATTCCAGATATCCAAGAACAATTACCAAAGGCCCCAGGTGGATCAGAACCATTACCAGAAGCTTTATTCTGGTTATTGTTAACTGGTGAAGTCCCAACTGTTGCTCAAACCAAGGCTTTCTCTGAAGAATTAGCCGCCAGATCCGCTTTACCAAAGCACGTCGAAGAATTAATCGACAGATCTCCATCTCACTTGCACCCAATGGCTCAATTCTCCATTGCCGTCACTGCTTTAGAATCCGAATCCCAATTCGCTAAGGCTTACGCTAAGGGTGTCAACAAGAGTGAATACTGGGACTACACCTACGAAGACTCTATTGAATTATTAGCCAAGTTACCAAACATTGCTGCTAGAATTTACAGAAACGTTTTCCACGATGGTAGATTAGGTTCCGTCGACTCTAGCTTAGATTACTCCGCTAACTTAGCTAACTTATTGGGTTTCGGTGAAAACAAGGAATTCCTTGAATTAATGAGATTATACTTGACCATCCACTCCGATCACGAAGGTGGTAACGTTTCTGCTCACACCACCCACTTAGTTGGTTCCGCTTTATCTTCTCCATTCTTATCCTTAGCTGCTGGTTTGAACGGTTTAGCTGGTCCATTACACGGTAGAGCCAACCAAGAAGTCTTGGAATGGTTATTCAAGATGAGAGGTGAATTAAACGGTGACTACTCTAAGGAAAACATCGAAAAATACTTGTGGGAAACTCTTAACGCTGGCCGTGTTGTTCCAGGTTACGGTCATGCTGTCTTAAGAAAGACCGATCCTCGTTACACCGCTCAAAGAGAATTTGCTTTGAAGCACATGCCAGACTACGAATTATTCCAATTGGTCTCCAACGTCTACGAAGTCGCTCCAGGTGTCTTAACCAAGCACGGTAAGACCAAGAACCCATGGCCAAATGTGGATTCTCACTCCGGTGTTTTGTTACAATACTACGGTTTGACTGAAGAATCCTTCTACACTGTTTTATTCGGTGTTTCTAGAGCCTTCGGTGTCTTACCACAATTAATCTTAGACCGTGGTCTTGGTTTACCAATTGAAAGACCAAAGTCTTTCTCCACCGAAAAGTACATGGAATTAGTCAAGAACATTAAGGCTTAAGTTTGATGGTTTTTATCTTCTAACCTCCATTGCCTATTTATTGTAATTTTTCCCATAAAGAAATGTTATTTATTAAAACTATTTGTTATTTATTTATGTATAGGTTCTTCTGTATGTAACGAATTGATGATTTTTATATATCTTTTTTAATTTGCATTGTAGACTTGAAGTATTATTGATCTGATTTTGTACCTTTCTCGAGAATTATAATTTTTCAGATTTATTTCAACTACACCTCAACCAGTCTGTAGGGCAAGGATGCTTAGACATATTAGACGCCTCTCTATAACGAGGATAAATGCTAAGACACTGTACAGCAATACCTTACAGCTTCCAAAAACGGAGTTTGGGCCTAAGGTGCCATCTGGGTCTTCAAAAGATGAATTAATTAAGCTTGTTTCTGAAGACCTTTATAGTTGGCAGTTAAATAGAGAGAACTATAACGATCGATGGATATTTCATGATGGGCCCCCATATGCCAATGGAGATTTGCATTTAGGACATGCATTAAATAAGATATTGAAGGATATTATAAATCGTTTCGAACTAATTAGGAATAATAATAAAGTCGTCTATCAACCCGGGTGGGATTGCCATGGATTACCTATTGAAATGAAAGCAATATCTAATTCAGAGAAGGCTAGTGAACTTCAACCTACAGAGATCAGATCCTTATGCCGTAGTTTGGCAATGTCAATGATCGACAAACAACGAGAACAATTTAGAGAGTTTGGTATAATGACAGATTTCAACAACCCATACATAACATTGTCAAATGATTATGAAATTAAACAGCTACAAGTTTTTTTGAAGCTCATGGAAAATGGTCTTTTATCCAGACAATTGAAGCCTGTTTGGTGGGGATGTGAAACTCAAACTGCATTAGCGGAGGCCGAATTAGAGTATAATAATGCCCATAATTCTGTGGCTACGTATGTCAAATTTCCTCTTACCTCCTCACAGTTTTACAAACTATTGAATGAAAAGTATCCTTTCATAGATGTGAACAAAAATGATGTCCATTTATTAATATGGACATCTACTGCTTGGACGATACCTGCAAACCAGGCAATTTGCGTACATCGAGACCTAAACTATACGCTCATCTATAATAATTTGACAAATGAACATTTAATTGTTGCGGAATCTTTAGCAGATGAATTATGCAAACTCAATGAATCATATAAGCGATATTCTGAACCACTTTGCGTTAAAGGTGATGAATTATTAAACCTTGAGTACATAAATCCTGCTATAGGCCCAGAATATTTATTTCCTGTTTTACATGGGGATCATGTTTCTGCAACTGCAGGTTCCGGGCTCGTTCATACGGCGCCAGCGCATGGAGGTGAAGATTACTTGATAGGATGCAAACATAACTTGAAAATTATGTCATCAGTCAATGGCCAAGGTATGTTTATTGTAGAAAATATTCCTGATGCATTCTCTTCATTAAAGGGTGAATATGCCAATAAGAAAGAAGGCTTATGGAAATGTATTGACATTATGAAAGAAAATAACATGATTTTCCACATAAATAAAAAGTACAAGCATTCATACCCTTATGATTGGAGATCAAATAAACCAGTCATTCAAAGAGCAACTCCTCAGTGGTTTGTGAATGTCGAGAAAATTAAACCAACTGCTATTGAAGCACTTGAAAGTGTAGAGTTTTTGCCAGAAAATGGTAAGAATAGACTAAAGCTGTTCATAAGTAATAGAAACGAATGGTGTATATCAAGACAGAGAACATGGGGAGTTCCATTACCAATAATATATCATAAAGAAAGTGGTGAACCTATTGACGATATTGAAGTGATAAAGTTTACAATTAACTGTATGACTAAGTTTGGTACCGACAGCTGGTTTATTAAAGAAGATGATATTTGCAGATGGTTACCAGAGTCATACAAAGATATGGGGAAACTATACGTTAAAGGAAAAGACACCATGGATGTCTGGTTTGATTCTGGTACATCATGGTCAACATTAGGTGATAATATGGAAGCATTATCGAGAAGTGATACCCCTTTAGCTGATATTTATCTTGAAGGTAGTGACCAGCATAGAGGCTGGTTTCAGTCTTCATTATTGAATAAAATTATTGCATCCGGAGTAAACGGTGAAAATTTCAAAGCCATTGCTCCCTTTAAGAAGATTGTTACACATGGATTTACCTTGGATAGTAAGAATGATAAGATGTCCAAATCCAAGGGGAATGTTATTTCACCAAAGCATGCTATTAATGGAGGCGGAAAACCGTTCCTTCCAAGTTTAGGGACCGATGGATTGAGATTATGGGTCGCCTCGTCCAATTTTACTCAGGATGTCAATGTTAGCAGTGAAATTCTCACAAGAGTATTTGAAAATGTTAAAAAACTAAGAGTTACTTTGAAATATATGTTAGGAAATTTGAATGATTTTGACGAGACTAAAAAGGTTAGTTATAATGATTTAAATCCTTTGGATAAGTTAGTCTTGTCGAAACTCTTCAGATTACAACAAACTTGCATGGAGTATTATCAAGACCATAACTTTTCAAGGGTTGTTAAAGATATTAGCACACATATGAGTGTGGACTTGAGTGCTCAATACTTTGACATTTCAAAGGATTGTCTTTACACCGACGCGAAAGACTCCAAAAGAAGAAGAAGCATCCAAACAGTGTTACAGATATTGTTGAAAACTTACATTGGGTTGCTTGCGCCTATCCAACCATTACTAGTCCAAGAAATATGGAATGTTTGTCCAGAATATTTTAAAAATAATAGCAAATCGCCATTTACGGTGGGTAGTTGGGACTTTTATCAAATACCTGATACCTATTTGCAAGCAGCAATCGAACAGGATTTTTCTAAGGTATGGCAAGTTAAGGACACCCTTTATAAGTGTTTGGAAGAACTCCGTTTAAACGGTACGTTCAAGAACAAGTTGGAGACTCAGGTTAATATTATCGTCGATAAAGAATCTTCGATAGGAAATTTATTGACTTCACATCAGGTCTTTTTGGACGATTACTTTCTTGTCTCTAAGGTCTATGTTAACGGAGAACCACTAAAGGATGCATCCTATTTTAGTGAAACCTCATTGACTATAGATGAACAAGTGGTTAGGATACAAATAGCTCCGTCCTCTAGTGCTAAATGTCCGAGATGCTGGAAATTTGTATCAGAATCCGAAGACATACTATGTAAAAAATGTGATACCGTAGTTCACAAACACTAGAATGTAAATAGAAGACGCTAAATATGTATATAAGTTCAGAGGCGTCAATTAAAGAATAAATTCTACAATAGATAAAATTTTATGCCGTGAAACTTGTTATTGTTCTGAAGATTGTTTTATCAATGAGAATGTTTGTGCTCACTTTGTATTTTTTACTCAAAGCGTTTCATAGGTTACACGGTAACATATTTATTTGCAATTCATTATAGGACTTGTATCTACAATTTATTTATAAAATATATTCAAACCTATCCAGGATCTAACAAAGAAAATAAATAGCCAACATGGGTAATATGCTAAGAAGGAAAATGTCTAATTACATGGAAATAATTTCCAATCTAGAAGACCGGTATATGTCTATACGCCATATGTTCAAAGACCTAGAAGTCGATGAAGAGGATGAAGAGTATGATTATGACAGAAAACAGTATCTAATAGATTCGTTCGAATTGTTGTTGGAATTTGATAAAATGATGTACAAGTACCACGCATTAAAGTCATATTTTGATACAGCGAAACTCCAACTCACTGAGGATGAGAGGAATATGATCGAAGTGATGGATAAATTAGGATTCAAATACGAAAGAGAATTTCCTATACCTGATTTAATTATGGAGTTTCCGGAATTAGCTATAATAAGACGTCAATTACAAGGAAGTGCAAAAGAATGTGGTAAAATTGCTTACCAATATAAACAAAGCGAAACGTACGAGAAGCCATCCAACGATAGATCCAAGTCTGTCACTAGTCAGCAGAAAAAGAATACTTGATTTTTAAGTACATGGAGGATGTAAATGTAAATTATAAAGAATATAGGGAGTGTCATAGTTGGATTTCAGTTGGGCGTGAAGCGAATGTGTGAATGTCAATTGGCATATATACTTTCAGCTACTTGTAAATAGAGGGCTATATTTATTGATATAATGCTGTAGATTAAACGAACAATTGAATAACTAACGGCAAAGTCTTGAACACAGAATATATTTGCAATCTGTGAAAGACATCTGCTTACGGTGATACTAGCAAACATAGTATATACATCAGTTTCGTAAATACCGAAATTATATGGAACTATCAAAGAAGTTTTATATTACATAGCTGATACACGTATATATGGTATGTAATTGTGTATAATATACAATTTAAAATGAATATGAAATATGCTTATCTTTTACCACTCATTAATTGTGTTAATAATTGTGAGCTTGAAGATTGATTTCCAGCAGCAGGTTGTTGTGCATATTGCTGTCCTTGCGGTTGCTGTTGAGGTTGTGCTGGCATTTGAGGTGGGTTAGGCGTACCCTTGGAACCATTAGCGGCCGCAAATAACCCAGGTGGTGGAGGTGTAGAAGTGTTTGCTGAACGTTCACGAGCTCTTATCATATTGATTTGAGCTTGAGCTTGAGATGGAGTGTGTTGCTGTTGCTGTTGTTGCTGCTGTTGTTGTAACTGTTGTAACAACAATAATTGTTGTTGCTGTTGCATCGTTGCATTAGTTGACACAGGTGTACCATTCCCAGTCTGTTGGGATTGTTGTTCTAATAATCGTTTTTGTTGTTCTATTTGTAATTGTTGTATCTGAGCAGCTTGTATACTAGGCGTTTGTTGACGCTGTTGCTGTAATTGTGCTTGTTGTTGTAATAAGGTTTGTTGTTGTGTAATTGGATGATTTTGGTAAGCCAAGTGGTAATTTTTAATAGGTTTCAATATAAATCTTTCAATAACTTGACGAGCAATCAACCTTTCCTCTTCAAGGTTACTGTTATTAGATAATTTGGTGCTTTTATTGAAGGCAAATAATGGTAACACTTTGTTATCAGCATTTTCTGTTAATTTCTTGAAATGAACCTGTAGCTTCTCTCTTCTTTCAGATAAGTTTCTTAACATTTCTGAAGTTTCTTCCATGAAGTGAATAGCAGAATCATTATCGATATCAATATCATCAGGAAGTAAGACGCTATTATCTTTCGAAGATCTTCCAACTTTACCCTTATGATTCTTGCTTTCTTTTCTTTGTTGCTGTTTTTGATCCCGGAAGATCTCGCCTAAGGTTGGGAAAGCTGCAGCATTGGCTAAAGCAGTACTATTAACAGAAGGAGAACCACTTGCTGAGCTCAGGCCCTTAGCCCAGTGAGCAGTAGCAGGCAAAACAGCCCCATTTGAAGAAGAAGCGGAGTTTGGCATTGGGTTAGGACTCGAAGTGTGGTGATCACTATCATCATCGGAACCATCGTTATCTTCTTCAGCACTATTGGTATGTTGTGAGTTATTACTCGAAGTATTTTGATTATTAAAACCAGCATTTGTAATATTAGTATTGCTTCCAACTCTTGAGCCAGATAAACCCATCATACCCATCTTAATACCTTGTTGAGTAGACAAGTCTTTTCTAGTGTAAGAATCTGCTTCTTCACCAGGCTCATGCAAAAACATACAGTTTGGGTTTGGACATGGATGGCCCCGCAAGTATGAGGAACAATATTTGGTAGTACCATGTGCTGCTCTTAAAACTCTACCATCACATAATGAACCATCCAACTCATTAATACACTTCAACGCGTCTTCTTTCTTAACAAAAGTCACGTACACAACCAAGCCAGGATTTTGGTGATGATGGTGCGCACTCTGTGGATTAGGAGTCTTCTTATTGATGACAATCTTCAGAATTTTACCGTATTGACCAAAGTATTTGTCAGATCTCAACACTGAATGCAAATCATCAGGATTACAAGGCGGATTCAACCCCGTAACATACACCAAGTTTTTCTGCACCACTCTCAATCCAGCCAAATGCTTCTTATTAGCCATTTCCGTTTCCTTCTTCTCTTTTTCTCTTTGTTTCTTCTCTCTTTCACGTTTCTCTCTCTTTAATTGTTGCATTCTATATTCGTCTGACGTAATTGTCTTGTACTCGACACTATCGTCATCGTATAATCTTCTACATCCCGGACATCTCCCATTCAATTCTGGGTTTTGTCTAATATTATTGTAACAAAATTGACAGATTTGGTATCCGCAAGGGCATGGTTTGAAATTTTTATCTGAAATATCCATTTCTTCCACGCATAACGGGCAAAATTCTTCTTCTTCGTCGCTAATAAAGCTATCGTCACTAGGAACCATCATTGATTGATTATTTAAAATTATTGATTAATTAACTGCTGATATTGAAGTGTAACACTAGTGGCGCTAATTTTTCTTTAATTCAATCGAATTTTTTTGGGATCTCGCACACACAAATTGATTTTTCAGTAAATATACTCTTCATTATAGTATTCAGTTACGATTTGGAGGGATTGGTATATAGAAAGCTGAAATGTCCTTCTTTGTTGAATTATGGGAGTCTGTATTCACTCCTGGTACTACACCAGCTTTGATAAAAGCTACGCATGCATCGTTCATTATGTTAATCCTTTCGCTCTTGTCTTTAATATATCTTACTAGGTCTATTCATTTCATCAATTTACTTGTGATAGCTCTTGTGCTTTATGGATCAGTCATATGGTTTATTAATGAGCTCAATCAGGCTAAGTTGAAGGATAATTCAACCTTGGAAAATGAGGATGAATCTGCCGAGAAAGAAGGAGCCAAGAATGTGGCAGATAAAAAGCCGGTAGAAGCTAAATCGACCGGTGCTTCCAAAGATATATCAAAGGTAATCCCAGTTAAAAAGAGGAAAGCGTGAAATGTATATAATATAAAGTGGGCTTAGATATCTTGTATAGTCAGTAATGAATAATAGTAATAGTACGCTTTTGTTATATGTATGTGTGGAAAATCACCAATAACTAAGATACGATGAATGCTTTGTCTAGTTATTGATTAAGCTGTATTGGAATTGAAGATGGAAAATCTACAAACTTAATATTTAAGTACTTGTTACGACTTATGAGGATTCAGATATATCCTAATCATTAAAATTGCATTCCCCAAAGTGTTGATCGCACAATCCCAAGTTGCCTGTAAAACACATTCATCCATTGCTTGTTAAATGATCCGCAATTTTACAAGATGATCAAAGAGTACGCGAAGAAGACGATCCCATATACATGTCATCACGCAGGACTTATACGTTAAAGTACAAGTATTACAATTTGTTCACCACCTAGGTCTTGTTTTATGAAGCCGCAGACTGGCGTAGTATGATTGTAGCGCCAGAAGCCAAAATCTATATCGGCCCGTCAAATGTGGATTCTGCGAAGCTGCAAGATACATCCAAATCGCCTTTGAAATGCACATATTGTGGGGCTATATTGGCCAATAGTCGCACATTCGAGGAAGTCTGAAGAACAAAATTTCGAATCTTGTATTGTAGTGGTAGTTCGTTGATATCAACTAATCGAAAAATGGGATCATACGAGACTCAGAGTAGAATATTATTACTTAATGATCACTGCTGTTTATACTGTTAACTTATCAACGGATATATGTCTAATTGAAAGTTTGATGGTGTTGGCCTGCAAATGGTTCGGCCCAGATGTTTTAAGAGATTAAAACTGCTTATGCTTTCGAGTGATATCTGGACTTACAGATCCTTTCCTATTTTACCTTTGAAATGCCTAATCATCTTAGTGACTATTGCATATTCCGCAAAACTTGCATTTATTTGTTCGCTATGCAGAACATTTCGGGTTGAAAATGGTGGGGTGCATTGAGGACCGAGAAGAGACGCAACCTGTTCGAGCAAAAAGGAATAATATAATGGAGTGGTCCAGTAGAATGGGTTTGACAATCGAGCTGTTGTTGGGTGAGGCTGTATAAATAGAGCAATTATTCCGTAGCTTGATTATTTGGACCAAGCAGGACGAGATGAGTCTTTTAGAAAAACTGTTTGATGGGTCGGTTAGTGACAAGGAAGTTGAGATTGATGATTTCAACAAGATTGACTCCTTCGAATTAGGTGAAAACTTTAACTATGATAAGGAATTCGAAGTGTTAGAGCAGATAGCTCTCGAAGATAAGGCCAATAAAACTTTGGTTCAAAAGTTAATGACATTTGAATTTGAATTGCATTTGAAAAATAAGAAGCATATGATTTATTTATTAGGAACTTTCAGTGCTGCTGCTGGGTTGTTATCGGGTGTTGATCAGTCAATCATCTCAGGTGCCAGTATTGGAATGAAAGATGACTTACACTTGGAACCTGACCAAGCATCGCTCGTTTCTAGTTTGATGCCTTTAGGTGCCATGTTGGGAAGTATTATTATGACACCTTTAAACGAATATTTTGGTAGGAAACTTTCCATTATTATATCATGTATTTGGTATACTCTTGGAGCAGGCTTGTGTGCTGGTTCGCATTCATATGGTATGATGTACGCAGGCAGATTTTTGCTTGGTATCGGTGTAGGTATTGAAGGTGGTTGTGTGGGTATTTATATCTCGGAGTCTGTCCCTGCTGAAGTCCGTGGTAACCTTGTTTCGTTATATCAATTTAATATTGCCCTTGGGGAAGTGCTAGGATATGCAATTGCTGCTATTTTCTACGAAGTGCACGGAGGTTGGAGATATATGGTAGGCTCTTCCTTGGTCTTTTCAACAGCCTTGTTGGTCGGTATGCTCTTTTTACCTGAATCTCCTCGTTATTTGATCCATAAAAACAGAATCGGTGAAGCTTATGACGTTTGGAAAAGATTGAGAGATATCAACGAACGAAAGAGTAAACTTGAATTCTTAGATATGAGACAAACCGCTTACCAAGAACAAGAAGCGAAGGCAACTGAAAGCAAGTTAATATTATGGACGGATTTATTCAGAATCCCAAGAAATCGTCGTGCATTAGTTTATGCTGTTATCATGGTTGGATTAGGTC
>JAMYHY010000094.1:0-82134 GCA_024586305.1 Debaryomyces sp. S3305 | reverse complement strand
TCCCGGTAAAAGTAAACAAAACACGGAGTGCACATTTTGTATAGGATTTACCAGGACGCACCCATTTGCAGGGTATAAAAAGATAATAAATGTTTCCAATTTAGCTTGTTTCAATATAGGTTTACAAAAAAATATATTAAGTCGAAAAAGCGCCTATTGTTGTTGATGTCAAACACTATTCAAGATTATATATTTTTATGCTCCAAAATTTACAATAACGTGAAGAAGAGGTGCCATTCTAACTAAAATTTTGAAGAAATTGTAAGTATAGAAGATGTTCCGACGACGTATATTAAGGAAAATTTCATTTTCAGAAAAATAGTCCTAGATTTTTGAACTAATGAGGAAAATTTTTTCACTTCATTGTTGGTCAACTATATAGAGCCAATTAACTTTGGACTTAACGACCAAAATGGAATACAGTTCGTATTTGATGCCGTCGATATTGCATGAAATTCGAATTAATTAATCCTTATGTAACGAGAATTGGGTTTGGCGTACTTTTCACAAAAATTGCGGAATGCAGAATATATAACTATGTATGAGAGTTTAAAAGGAATGGGGAGTAGGTTATTTCAAGTTACCAATAACTCTCCTAATTTTTAAAATACTCGAAAGCCCTACAAATGGACAAGGAGGTGAATTTATCTTATATTCCATGCATGGTTATATACCTATACAAAATTTATGAAACACGACTAGTCGAGCCTAGGTTAGAAACTTTTATTGACGATTAGGATCCAAAGCTTACTCCAAAAAAAGTTGCTTGTATCCCGCGAGGTCAAAAATATTGATAAGAATAATGTATGAAACATTTTCCAAAATAAGTTCCATAAACTAAACAAGCTCATAATACTTATCATGTATTTTATTTCGAATATAGGAGACAGTGGGCTTTATCCTTGAAAGATAAAAATAGAAATATCATTTCAGGGGTGGGAGAATCATAGTAACATCACGTATAATGAAACTGAGAATATCAGAAATGGTACAAACTCATATCTAGGGTATATCGCAAGATTGTTGCGAAACCCGTCATACATATAAACTATATAAGATTTTGTGTAATTAGAGCACTAGTGGAATTGATAGATTAACAATACAACCAATAGAGAGAAGTTGCAAAATCTAGTGGATGTTATTGCTAGGTATTTATTTATTGATTTAGGCACTAGCTTCGTAGTTCCAGATTATATTTACTCACTTATGAAGACTTTAAGTGCAAAGTGTTTAAAAACACAATTGGGAGTCCGGGATTGGAGACAAATAATTATTCAGTTCACTACGAAAAACATTAGTTCGACGAAGAAACTAAGCTCCAATTTGATATATAGGTTTCTTGAATCTCAAGTGGGACACTCATCCGTTGTAGCGCTAAAATAGCTACGAGAAGACAAACGCAAGAGATTTCGAAAATAGTTTAGTGGAAGCAGCAGCAAATGAGCGAAAAATGGATTGAAATGATCAATCTTCCGACAGAGCTAACAACCATAAACGACTTTGTTCTTCTTGTACAGTTACAAGAAAGTGTAATTTTGATGATGACGTAATATACCCTATTCTTGTTTTGCTGCCCACCCCACCTTTTTTTTTTTTTACTAGTTTAACAAACATCTGCGACATTCGCGACATTACGGTGGAAACTTACACCTAACTATGGGAAAAATGCGCAACCTAAATTTCATAGACACATCGCAAAGAAGTAACACAAAGGAAATTTTATAACTGTGCGACTAGTTAAGACATTTAATTATGTAATGATTCATGAAATTATATAAGCAATTTCAAGGAAGGGTAACCCCTTCAAAGATTTGAGGGATAACAATAAACACCATATTCAATTTCTATAACATAATACCGTGTATGTATTTTTCAGGGGTAGATAGCGATTCTATCACTATCGATGATCCTAGCAACGAGTGCATTGTAATAAACCCAGAACTATATGATAGAGTTCGCAATAACAAAGAACAAAACACAAGAGTCTTTTTGGACACTCACTTGCTAAGCATTCGGGGTAATGAAGATGGGCGAGAACAACGTACAGAGAAACTAGTGTCTAAGGGTAATGCATCTGTGGACCTAGGAAATATGCCTTCTATACCTATTCTTGTGTATACTAACCGGGCATTGATTACAGCTGAATTTAGGAAGATGAGTAGTGATGATTTCAAGGAAACCTATCTTGCCCCTCTTGATAGTGCTCTTAAAGAATCGAATATTTGCCGTCGACCTTTAGCACAAGAATATGCTTACCCACTGGGAGATGCATTACATGTGGAACGAGTTATTCAGCGGTACTTTAATGAAATAGCAATCCCGATCGGGGGACTTCTTCAAGACCTTGGGGATAAAAAAAATATTTTTGAGTATGCATCGTTTGTAAGACCACCATTAGATCAAAAAAGAACGGTCCAACCTGATATGATTCACATGTTAACTAAGCTGGATTTAAATACCCAATATCCGGAAATTGTTTTTGGGATAGGTGATTACAAAACGGGAGTTTATAAAATGACGCAAGGCTTTGAGGAATTCAAAACAGCTATTCTGAATCGAAGAAGATTGAGGCTGAATTCAATTGGGAACTTCTTTCCAGATAGGGAGTGGTCTCCTAAGGTATTATTTGCCTTGGTTCTAAGCAAATATATCTACGAAGCTTTTCTCTGTGGAACCGACAGGATTCTTATTTCAGACCACCAAACATTCTCAGGATTCTTCAAGTATGAAATAGTGGATGGCGAAATGGTTATAGACTACTATATCATCAATGATCCAGAAACTATGGAAGCTGGTATTACTTTGAGGTCGGCTATAGCGGGATTTTTTTATAAAAGTGTTGGTGATGCAGCTGATACAAAGGCCAGGTTGATGGAAATTTTTAGTGTTGCTAGCAACATCGACATAAAAAGTATTAAAGAACTGGATCCATTCTTTAACGTTCGCCCTAGAGACCCATCTGGATCTTCGGGAAAATTGGATAGACCTGGGTTTTCAGGCAACTTAGACTCGATAAGAGAAAGTGATGTCAGTGATAACTTTGACGCTATTGATGGTAACACATATTGTCGAGTTATATACGATTCCGCAGACTTTTATCCTGATTTGAAACTTCCATCGCCAGTTTTTGTCAAATTATACTATTACTCTAGTCGGTTGTGGGAGGAGAATAGTTTGATGTGTTTGGAAATACCAGAAAGAAAGGGGTACTATGGCATGTTCTTCAACGAACTTTTAATTAATGAAAGAATTGCTAAATCAGAATTCGCTACTAATTTTCCAAAGCTCCTTGTTTCTGGTTATTGGAATGGACTTTCCGATCATCCGATGCATATATTTGAATACCTAGGGAAGGAGGTTCCAGAAGAAAAGTGGAATAACAAAAAAGTGTACCGAGTTATCAAGTCAAGACTCGAAGAGCTTCATCTGATAGGGATTTCGCATAATGATGTTAGGCTAGCTAACATACATGTCTCTGTTTCAGGTAAGGTTTCTTTGATAGATTTTGGATTATCGGACTGCACAAATAATGAAGAACTCAAGAAGAATGACTTTGAGACTCTTGAATATATATTGGGAAAAAATGCTTCTAATGAAAGTTATAAGCATGCCAATAGAGTTAATGCTAAAAGCGAAACTATGCTTGCTGATAGAGCAGACGAAGATGACAAATATGGAAATGATAGTAATTCTTCTAGTGAAGAAGTATTTGATGAAGGGAGTTCAGGAACTTTTGGTACCCAAATAACGATAGAAGATATTGCTTCAAAATCATCGCAAAGATAATGCGTGCCCACAAGCTTTTTTTTTATCGTATTCATTTGAATCTTGATATTTGCGAGTTATTATTTGGCCAAAGATTCGACAAAATTGTTGTGCTTGTTTTTCCCTTCTCAGTATAGGATTCACCCACCTGAAGCTTGCCTAATGCCTTACCACTCTCACTCTCATTTTTTCAACTCCCTAGCACTTCCACATTTTCTCTGTTAACTATTTATTAGCTAGAAATGGCTTAATACATAACTTGCTTGCATAAAACTCGTAATTGCTGGTCTACGAGTTGAGTAAGATACTTGTATCAGCAATGGAAAGGCTAGAGCGATATCACCACCCCAATTACATTCTTAACCCTAGAAATTTCTCAAATTTGCGGCACCACCAGACTCTAATAATTGCAAGAATAACCCCACCCCCCTCGAACAAGACTTGAAAATATAACATCAATTATTACAATACCGGGAGCCACACATAATGAACCAATTTTCGGGCTGTTTGTCATCGTACTTCTTTTACTCCCATGAGGATTGTTGGAATAGCTTGTCCAATTCGGCTGGTTTTAAGTCTTCCATTATGCCTCCATCATACATTTGACTGACTGCTTGAAGTACCCACCCCAAGAATCTATTAAATTCTAAAAGATGGGGATATTGAAGCCACCATTAGCTTTGTTTGATGTCTTCGAAAGCAATAACGCTGCAAAATGCGAGCGTTAATGAGCACTTTTTTTTCCATTTGACAATCAACTTGCAATTTGTTGTTTTTGGGTCTCACGCCACGTTTTGTAAACTCAATTTATTGGCTCGACTTGCAAAATATGTTATTCGATAGCAAATACAATAATAGTCAAATGAGATATTTTATTACTTAAAGAGAAGCATCATAAAAATATCCCCTAGGATAAGACTTCTTTCTACCTGTGAAAGAATGAAAATATGAAGGGTTCTTGTCACGAATATAATAGGCCTTGTACAAATGGTAATAAAACTTTATGCCAAAGAATCTACTTTAGCGGAAATATGTGCTATGTAATTAAAATGATATAGATATCTAGAAATTTATAGGGCACAATAGTTATCAGTCTCTCGTTAGAGGAATGGAATGCACAACGAAGTACGAGTTCTGTTTAGTGACAACTCCTGCGAATGCATTATAGAACGCAAGTAGCCCAGTAATGACCCCTACTATACCAGCGGCTCTCGTAACTTTGACACTTTGAGTAAAACTACCAGCACATAATAGGGCGTATGTGAGTGTGACAAGCCAAAGTAGCAGACAGAAAGCAACAGTAGATTTTAAAGTGAGCATTGATAGCATGAAAGTATACAAGGTCCATGATAAAAGAAGTAATCCCATAGCATTATTGAACTCAGTCTCGTCCTTATAAGCAGCGGCTATCCCGAACGCTTCTACGTTAATAGCTGCGTAAGAGATCCAGAAGGCTCCATATGAGGTCAAGGCAGTAGCACCAAAAGTGTTACCAATAACCATTTCCCAGCATCCAGCTAAAAATTGTACTAAACCCCCGTAAAATGCAGCCACGCCTAAAACTGCATTGGATTCAACAACACCCATCGTCTGTGCATTGTACATCCCCAGAAGAAAGGTCACCATAGCGAACCCAGCCAATCCTATTGGCGCTGCGTTACCAAACTTGTTTACAGGCGGTAATGCTAATCCTGGATTAAGTGTACCACCGAAAGCATGCATTAATTCGTGTTTGTAATACGTTTTGCCTCCGATTATGATGAATTCATTGCCTTTCCCGTTTCTCGAATTGGGGAAATAGAATCATCAACATTAGAATTTGATCTATTTTGATGGGAAGTAGGGGAATGAACCATACTGAATGTTCAGCTAATTGTCGATTTGATTATCTATCTATAGAACTAGAACTGGCAACTAATATAAATCAGTCAAGAAATGAATTGGTATAATAAATCCTTAGAATTGGACATATAACAAATAAGACTCTTTTATGTGAAAAATATACTTTCGGTAGTGTGCTATTGACACATACGTTCTTCTATACACCTGCCCCACATATCAATTCTCCTACCCGCACCATGCAGAGTTTTTGGGCACTACTGAAATTCTCTCTTACAAATTTTTTTTTTGTTTGTGAAGACCCCACAAATTATTTGTCACATTACATAATACTCCTTAGTACTTTATTATAATCTCCACATGATTGCGTTGAACGAGGCATAGCAATATTACAACAAACAGAAATACCATCCGATTAAGTGACACTAAGAAAAAGAGCTACGCCACTTCCACTGGACCAACGAAAATATATGAAAAATTCCATCGTACATAGAAAAAGTGAGAGAAGGTTCAATAATTGGAAATATATCACTTAATCATTCGACAGCATTATTAAGATGTGCCTTTTATTGAGGAGACATGATTAATTTTTTAGTTTTTAATTAATTTTGATTTTGACAGCACGCATGACGAAATATATTCATTAAGTTCATTTGTGTCTCATACTATAGTGTCTTCTAACATTTTTCATTTTGGTCAATTATTTGTTTCTTCGATTTTCTACTTATCATATATTATGCCTGGCGAGTAAGAATTAATACGTATTTAATAACTCGACTGTTGCTGACAATATTTCTTATATCTTTCCAGAAGTGCAAATTTTGACCCTAACATTTAAAAAAATAACGTCAGAAAGTTAAGATTATTGATTTGGAATTATATGTCCCTAAGCCGATACATAATATAATAGCGCATAGCGAATAATAAAATGTTTCTTCTTTTATAATTCAATCTTCTGTAAACTATCAATAATAATAAATATAGATAAAGCTTTTCTATATCAGGTAATAATTCCCGACATCTCTGTATGCAGATACAATAACTTTTAGAACTGTCAAATTCAGATTCCGTGCGCTAAAATCTGCATGAAAAAATTCGGGTTGAGAAGACTGCTCAATATTAAAATTTCTGGAAATAAATGCCGTAAATAGAGAATCATTATATATGAATCAAAATAAATTTAAAGGATTAATTAAATTAGGATCTGGAATAAAAGCAGGGGTCGAATTTCAGACTACAATCCATGAAATTATCTATGTCTTAATCTTATTGTTTAAAAAAATTACATAACATTATGTCTTTTATATGCACAACTATGCTGTTAATACTCCATTAAAAGATGTAGATGAATCCGGGTAAACACTGTGATACATGATGGATAAATATTTAATTTGTAATTAAAGTGCCCTTATCACTTATGAGAGTAAATATATGTCTAGAAGAAGAGTTACTTTGAATAAAAGTTTGGATATTTAATTAGTACCCCATCACAAAGATACTTAATTATTTCTAACTAAATATTTTCTGATAAACTATCACTCCTAGACACCGGGGTAAAAAGAAATATTTTTAATGATTTTAAACCAAGCACACAAACGACACCCGCAGATAACCCACTAAACACTAGGACAAGGCCCGCAATAATGAGACCATGTTATTGATGGCAGAACCTTTTTCTGTCTCACCGTATTTTTTGAGGGGATGTGAATTCTAAATTTGGTAACTTGCGACCAAAAAGGATTCTAAGTCTCTGCCAATACGTGGCGTCTGACTTAACTATATTCACAATACTTTATAATTACAAGAATAGTAATAATTGCCAACGTATCCCTTTCACCTCTTATAAGCTTACTTATACATTTGAAACAAAAATATATAAAGGTAAATGAAAATAAAAAATTGAAAGTAATTACATTTTAAATCAAGTAAATATAAAGTTCTGGTGATCATTTTCTAACCGTTCTTTACTATATATTTATAATAATTGCTCGAACCGAGAACATATATAACACATACTTTTGGCCTTTTCCTTCGCGAGTCATACCATGTACCACGAATCAGCAAAAGGTATAAAGTTTTGTTCGCACTATCATTAATATATTCTTTCCAACTTAGTTGAGCGTTGATCGTCGGAGTAATATATTTATAGCCATGTTTCTCTATGTAGTCATAGTGTCTCTAATCTATTCACTCTGAATTAAACAGCAAGTTGGGCCATTACAAAAGGCACTGGGACTTTGAGGACCATAAAAGAAAAATAAATTAGGAAAATCAGCAATAGTCGTACCTAAGTAGGTCTAGATGCCATCCTTCCACTTTTCTCGAAGAGAAATACCATCTTTACCTGACAAGTCAATTTGGTGGGATCCACTAGTTACCGCATCAAATACAGTAGCATAGATGATAGTATCAACTTCATACTCTTTTTCTGATGTTTTCAAACCTGTTTTAGTAATCTTTAAAATTGGTGTGTCTTTTATATTGGCAATATCAACATTATCTTGATTGAAGACATCATAGTATTTTTGCCCAAGACTTAGTCTTTTCGTGAAAATTGGATGAAGCTGTCTATCTGGAGCCAATTATTTTTCCTTGGACCTTTGACCCATTCTTGACCCTTATCTCTCCAGTAATCATAGGCGGACTTGTTTGGATATCAATAAATAAATCAGAAAAGTTTCCCCAAAATTCTACCATTTTTTTAGCATTCATCAAATTTGATTTTAATTTTTTCGGGTGTGAAATTCTTAGCCAAACGTGGATCACGACTGAATTCGAATCCTGACAGTAACTTCGTTTTCAAATAATCAAAGAGTTCAGTTTCAGTTTCCATTCTTTATTCCTGTCCATCATTGTTTCCAACATTTTGTCTCATAGGAAAAGTACTATTTGGGGTAAGTTGTGAAACAGCCAATTCACTAACTTCAGCACCAATTTCTTCGAAGCGCCAGTTCCTGTTGCAAATTTCTTATTTTTCATATCCACGCCTTCCCATGGTCAGTCTGCATTATGAAATGAGACCTTTTGAACTCATCTCTTTTATCAGAGTTTGGATACAATTGTTTTGAAGCAAACCCCGTACAGAGAAATAAACTTTTACATCTGTGTATTCCAGCGTCATTAATGGTTACAGTGATTTCCCAAATATTTTCGATATCAATTTAATGAGATTCCTACACATTAGATTCAAAAATGAAATCTTGGCTAACATTAATTTGAGTATCAACAAATGCAAAATAGTCTACCTAAGAACGAACCTCTTTCAAATGCATGAACAGAATAGCCAGCCTCTCCTAGTTTGAATAACTGAGTGATACCACCAAAACCACCGCCAACAACTATAGCATCATAATATTTAATTGTCATATTAGAATCAATGAATTTTTATTTTTCAATAAGGAAAGTTACATTTCTCTGAAAAGAAGGAATCACCGTTACTTAAATATAGGTGATTTAAAGATAATGTCGGAATCGATTGGGGGTTTACGTAGATCTCCACGGAAATCTGTAATAATGTGGGGATTATATACAAATAATTTAAGTGAACATGAGATCTTGTTGCATCAATACGGTGGAAAGTTTTATCGGGTACCGAAAATGTGAATATTTCCCTCTCAAAATTAGCTTGATCTGAAACCGTTGCATAATTCGTCAAACCTAAGTATTCAGTTGAAGGAATTGCACACAAAATTAAACTTCAATGCTGCCTCAAATCCTCTGAAGCTACGTTTGAGGAAATATTAAAAACGTGCAGTTTATAAAATATTACTCTATCTAATGGAGATAATTTATGATGGGTTACAACAACAGGAAATTTTGAACTTCGGGCTATTTTAATTTCATATTAGAATATTAGAAAGTGTAAATCTTATTATTGTCACTATTTAGAGTCATAGCATAGAGAAATTATTATAAGGAATAATCCTAGAGATGAAGACGACGTATTATTATACTACTATTTCCTATCCTTCATATACCAAAATATTCTGATTAAGCACATCTTTTGAAATTGACGGGATACCAGCTAAATGAAGTGTTAATTCCAACTCTCCTAGAAGGCATTCTAATACGTGCTTTACACCTTCTTTTCCACCTAATGAAAGTCCATAGATATATGGTCGTCCTATCAATACCAAATCAGCTCCAAGTGCTAAAGCCTTAACAATGTCTGATCCAGAACGAATTCCAGAATCAAAAATTATATTTATTTGACCTTTTACAGCATCATATATCTTGGGGAGCATTGTGAGAGAGCCGACGCCTCCATCTTGCTGTCGGCCACCATGGTTGGAAACAACAATTCCTTGAACCTTGGCATCTACACATAGTTGAGCATCTGCAACTGACTGTATTCCCTTTAGAACAATTGGGCCATGCCAATGCTCCTGGAGAAATTTCAAATCTTCCCAACTATGACTAGTTCCTGGAAAAATTATCCCTGCCCATTCACTTGCAGCTTTTTGAACATCTTCAAAAATTTGTACATCGTATTTTTCTTTAAAATATTTCTGGAACACAGGGTCACTAAATCCAACCTCAACACCAATAGAGTCATTGCGTAGAAAAGGATTATATCCATTATCCATATCACTAGGTCTCCATCCTAAAAGATATGTATCTAAAGTTACTACTAAAGTATTATAACCGGCGGCTTTTGCTCTCTTGAGAATACTTATTGTAATATCATTGTGGTCATTAGAAGGCCAATATAATTGATACCATCTTTTACCATCACCATTTGCATGAGCAACTTTCTCTATACTTGTAGCGGATGCAGTGCTTAGAATGTAGGGCACTCCTACGTCATCTGCAGCTGACGAAGTGCCCACTTCACCTTCAGGGTTAAAGATAGTTTGAACGCCAACTGGTGCTAGGGCAAGGGGAAAAGATAGTTTCTCACCAAATATTTCTGATGTAAGGTCTGGTAATCCCGGCGACTTTACAAGACGATTGGGAACTATTGACCATTTCTTAAATGATGATAAATTCTTATCATGAGTTTCACGCGTCCCCGCTGATCCCCATACATAACCTGCTGATTCAGCTGAAAGTCTATGCTTAGCAAGTTCTTCCCATTTAGTACTATCACAAGTGATGGGTGGCCTTTCAAACTTAAGACCTCTTTCGTAAATTTTCTTTTCGTAATCAATAGGGTTAAGTGGCATTCTTTACAGATTTGAAGATATTAAAAGTCAATTACCTAAAATATACTAAAGAGGCTAGGCTGCTCTCTATATTGAGGCTGCTTTAAATATTGCTGTCGAGTTATGAGCAAGCAATAAAATGATTGCTAGGAATTATGGTCATCTAAACAGCAAGCGATTATGCGAGCATCACTTCAAGGAACCAACTAAAATCTATTTAGTATCGTTAATTGATAAGTCTTTATCATTCATGAAAGATCCTTCATTGGTAAGTAACTTACATTATGAATTAAGCATCAACAGTAAATATTTTCGTTTTATAAATTTTTATCGAGAAATAATATTTTAGATATAATTTCTAATGTTGCTAGTTATTAATATGAGTAATAAGATTATTTCCATTACTTTAGATATAATCAACTGTATTAAAATTATCACTTGTTGATCCCCATTTCATATACATATGTTTCAGATAATCTGAATTTGTAAAGTAGAGTCCAAGATAACAATAGGCAAAAAAAGGACAATATTAAAACACTTTTTTTCTTGCTTAATGAATATGGAAGTCTTTTCATTTGACCAATGAAAATACAGTAGAAATTAGAAAAATGAAGGTAGTAAATTTATATTATATCGAGAGTCTACTTATGTGAGACATGGTATCCAAAATGCTTTGATAAACTTTTAGTATTATTTTGTCACCCTACACAACAATTTGCCGATCACTTGCCGATCAAAACTGCACCAAACGATGCTATTATAACAGCGTGCATTATAATTTCTCAATTGCATTGGAAATCTGTATCGCACAGAAAAATTATTAGTTATGGCCAAATTACAGTTGGTCTTGACGAAAAGACTACAGAGGAGCACGACAACACTCGTGGCTTAATATATATGTACTTATTTATTATACCTCAAGACCCATACTGTTATTCAAACCTTTGATGCATAGATCTTCTCTGTGAAATGCAGAAAATTCTGATCCACACGCTAATAGATGTATTTCAATTGTTACAACCATTTTAATTTTATCGGAGTGAGGGTTTCTGAATGAGTTTGCTAATATCGTGTAACAGAATAATATTATACACATTCAAAAAAATCAATAAAATGATTAATTATGAAGCAAATGATGCTCTAATTAGCACTCATCTTGAGGTTTGTTCCCTCTCGTTGGGTTTTCTGTATCCTCTAAGATTATACTCATCGACGAAGTTATAAATTATGTTGACGTATCAATATTTTGAAATGATGTTACAACTTACTCCGAGATATCTCAAAATTTATTTCTTAACCCCCTTCACTTCAATCAATGCATCCGTAGTTTTAATTTTTTTGGGAAGTCATAATCAATGGCTAATTATCACATTTATAAAGTATGTTCTTGAACCTTTAGTAAATTAAAATATTTTTATAAATTTGAAACGATTTAAAACGATGTCGTTAATCAACTCATGTATTAACCCTTGAGTCATTGATGATGAATGTTATCCTTGAAATTACAGCTCAAACGTCTTGAAAAAATCAAGTTACATGTATCTTACGAAACTTTCATCGTAGAACATCAAGAACAACTCTTCGAACCGTTTAATAAAACGCATTAGAATGTTTTTTTTAATTAACTGTGACATCGACTTGATGCACATTGTGCAGTGAAAAGCGACCGGAATGTTTGTACGTTGTTAGTGAAGTGACAATTGACATCTACGAAATTTCATCTTGTGACTCATAATTAAGATGTTAATACATCGATTTCTCTGGAGTCATAGTGTAAAATAGATAAAATGAATTATCGCAACTTTCACTTGTGTGCGATCAATCTATGTATGCGGTAAGAATGATTTTAGAGATTACGAACCTCCAACTCATAGTGCAGCAGACTCAAGTAATTATGCTGTAAAGGCTTTCAACTATTTCCTATTCTTTATTATTAACAAGATTAAAGTTACTGAATTTATACAAGAAAATAGAAATGATGTTTTCTTCATAGACATACATCCTGACATGCATAATTAATCCAAAGCTACCAATTATTATGATATCGCGAGATAAATGAAACTTCATCTGATATATATTATGATCTCGCTAACAATTATCCCTTGGGTATTTAGGGATCAGAAGTTTGGATATTCTATAGAGAATTAATCGAGAAACACCGATTAACCTTATCTTAACGACCGATATATTTCTTTTCAAAGGGTCTAACCAAATTGAACCCAACAAATGCAAAGCCGAAGCCTAATTCAAATCCAATATCCCCACCATTTTCACCAATTTTGCGTGCAAGTACACCTGAGTACCATACTTGATTTATACCTAAAACAACTCCCGCAATCCCACAACAAAAACCAAAAATCCCCGCGATACCAATAGGGTAAGATAACTTACTATCGAAATTTTCATAATCGTAATTAGCAAAGTTACCTCTTCTATGAATAAAATGTTCAGAAAAACTCATAGCCTGGTAAATTGCCAAGTAATATCCAATCATGTTCATGAAATTATCCATCACCTCTTCGAATTCGTAGTAAGCTGGAATACAGACTGCCAACGTAGCGAAATTCCCTAAAAGAGTCCATACTAATCTTGGAACTTTGGCCATTGGTGACCATGCCGCTTGAGCTGATAAACCAAGAGAGTACATATTTGGGATGTTGTTGGCAATGAGCGACAAAGCTAAAAGAACACACAAAAATTCCCCGAAACCGTGTAAGGAATCTTCCACTAAGATAGCATAAACTAAACCCCCAATCGACTTATCAGCATAAAGCTCCGCCCAACGCAGGTTGGTAAGAGTACCAGTAGCGCAAGCTGCACCCAATATTAAGGTAAATATTAAAGTTGAATACAACATAGCAAAGATACCAAAAAAGATCTTGGCTGAACTAACATCTCTAGGTTGATAAACTGTATAATCTGAAGCATAAGTAGTCCATCCAGTGGCAAAACCAAAAATAGTACCACCAAAACTTAAAACATTACCTGCTGTTGTTGGGCCTCCGATCATTTCTTCATAAGTGAAGTTACCAGACTTAGCCATTCTTGCAATTATTGCAATAAATGCAACTGCATTGGGTACCCATGACCACGTCTCGTACATATGAATAACGTGGTATCCAAAGAATGAGACAATAATCGTACAGATGACTAAAATCAAACACCCGGCCCAAGGTGGGAGAGCACCATTATTCACAATGTGCAATAATTGAGCAGCACTCATAATATTAACTGCACCCCAACCAACACAGGCAATAACGTTAATGAAAGCAAAGATCCTCATACAATAGTCGCCTACCAAAAACTTGGATAGAACAATTTGTCTTAAACCTAATTTAGGTCCGAATATAGATAAATAGGCAACTGGAAAGACACCTAATAAGGAAAAAGATAAAATTGTTAACACACATTGCCAGAAGCTGAGGTGGAATACAGTAACTCCAAGTGCTCCCAAGGCGAATGTTGCAATAACCAAATCTGCTGATAGCCACATAGTGACGGCATTCAATATAGAATCATTACCTTTCTCTTCATCAGTCACTATTTCAATACCTTTTGTTTCTGCATTTAACAGCGATGCCATAATATCGAACCATGAACTCTTTTTGGTTTTAACCTCTGTCTGTCTCAGCTCATCTTCCAATGAGTGTTCGAAACTATCCAACGAACTCTTCTTTTTGGTATCACCAACGTTATCGATATTTTTTTCAAGATCTGACTGACTCATCTCTTATCGTATTTTTATATGATACCTATAGAATATAGATAGTTTGTACTTGAATAGTTCAAGAGATTTCGATGCCTTTAAACGAAAAAATTTTTGTTATCACTCAATTAAATAGGTCGTGTAAATAATTATCAATAGACGAAAAATTTCTGACCGATGCGGCATTCTCCGGTTCTTCGGTAGCGACGAAATAAAAAAATAATAACCAATCGATACATTTTGTGCGTAATCAAAGATAAGAAGCAAATTTTATCACTTTAGGAAGTATCCTTATCTGTTCAATTGTCATTTTGATTACTCCAATTAAACCCCTATTGATAACATGCATTAGGTTGTAAGTAATTGTATGGTTTGAAAGGCACAGAAGTTAGTAATGCACAGAAGGAGGTCATCTCCGAATGATAATTTATACGATTAAGTCTAATCGTAACCAAAACATCTGTAGACCAACTTTCGAATCGGTTTTGTCTCAAAGCGATTTTGGTTATGGCAATCTATCAAACTATTATGATATAATCAGATTGTATATTAATGAGAATAAATGAGAATTTCGGTAATCACATCACCTGTGTAATGTGGAACATTCCAATATATTGGGATAATCCATTATAGCAAAGAAATTCCAGATTTTCATAACTAATATTTTATGAACTTCAATTAACAGGTACAGAATTACGGTTTCTTTTGGTAATTTATTTAATTTACAATATCCGAATGGTATATAAGATGCAACAAAATTGAATTTACATTGTTGTATGTGTATTACGAAGCTGTTATATCAGAAGTGGCCGTGAGACAAGATGAAAATCGCCATAATAATATATTCAAGGAAATGAAAAATTGGGTTATTTATGAGAATTTTCGTGTATTGTGCTTAATGGTGATAATAGAATTTCATAAAACCACATTAATTTGCGTAGTTTCTTCTACAGCGCCACATATTAAAAATTTTGCATTCAGCTGAATGAATTTTAGTCAGCGTTGTCACTTGAACGGACGATGGTGACTTCTATTAGTCTTCTCTACTTCGTGTTTTTGGTTTTGATTAGTAGTTTATGTTGAAGCATAACCTAGTTTTAATCACCTAATGACTTTTGTAACACTGAATTTAACGACATATTTTTTCTAGTATTCTGTAATAATTAGAGCTCGTTGAATCATTTGCAGCAGTGGCATCACTGCATCCACAGTTATATTCGGCTATATAAATAGAGAAATATAACAGAAAAAGAACGATTAAGTTAAGGATCAATTATGACAAAGCTTGACATACACTCGATAGCTATAATTGGAGCGGGACCTGGCGGTCTTGCTTCGTTATATGAATTCTTGCACACCAACAAAGACGGTTCTTCTACTATTGGAAGCGCCAACTCGACAGATCCCAAGTTTACTAAGATTGTCGCATTTGAGCAAAAAGATAAAGTAGGCGGAATCTGGGCAACGTCTGGTGCAGATTCAGATCTTCCAATACCACCTCAAAATTTACTTGATACTGAATCGTATGCCGACCCGGATATCATCCATCCAAGTCAACCAATTCCAGACAACTTACGAAACACTTCGGTTGATAAGCCTGTTATTAGAAAATTGGATCCAATAGCTCGAGAGCTCGAATGGAACAAAAGTGGAGTATTTCCTGGATTATTTACAAATATCCCATCGAGATTCACAAGATTCTCTTATTTACCTAATGAGACGGAATATTTGGATAAATCACGGATCATCTATCCTTTCCTATCTCATGATGAGCTTTCTAAGAGATTTAGCGACTTTGTCGATAAAGAAAACTTGGATGATTACGTTCGAAAAAATTCTAGGGTAGAAGGTCTTTTCAAAAGTAACGATAAATGGGTTGTTACTGTAAGACATACATCAAATGATAATGAAGAATGGTATCAGGAGGAATTTGATGCAGTTGTAATAGCAAATGGTCACTATACTGTTCCCAATATCCCCCATATTGCAGGATTAGCCAAGTTTAATGAATTACATCCAGATATACTAATACACTCCAAGTCTTATAGATCTGCGCAAAGCTTTAAGGATAAGAAGGTGTTAATAGTTGGAGGAAGCTTCAGTAGTGCAAATATTTTGCAGTATGTCGTACCTCTAGCCAAACAAACTTTTATATCTAAACGAGGGCCACACCTTGTGTTTCCTTGGATTGATAAAGCGGTTGAGTCGGAAGGAATTTCTACGAAGCCTGTCATTGAAAAATTTTTACCTGAATCAAATGAAGTTCTATTTTCTGATGGTACCAAAGAAAAGGATTTTGACGTCATCTTATTAGCTACAGGGTATCATTATCATTATCCATTTCTTAATAAATATTTAAAGGTTATTGAGCCATCAAATTTAAGTCGAGTCAGTGGTCTTTATTATGACACATTTTCTATTGAAGATCCGACTTTAGCAACTGTTGGAGTTGCAATTTCTACCATCAATTTCCATACCATTGAAGCCAGTGCTTCTGCGATTGCTGGTATATGGTCCAATGCTAAAACTTTACCAACGAAAGAAAAACAACTTGCCTGGGAGAAAAATCATATTGAAGGCACTGCTAATAATCTATTCTTTCACTATTATACACATGATACGGTAAAAGACAATTTCATTGATAAGCTTCATACTTATTCACCTAAAGGAAGAAAAAATCCATTTGAAGAAGATTCTAAATTCCTCAACGAAATAACTGAAGGTGTAAATTATTTGGAAAGCTTATTTTACAAACTCAAAGATCGAACATTAAATGTAGAAGATACTTTGGTCTCTGCATGATTGTTGTGACCAATATTTTTAGAATTCAATAATATATATTAATACTTTCAATTCCAGGTTTCATTTCCTATTTACCGTGTGATTTACCATGCGAGTGCCTGGTTTACATTTTTCATTAAATATTTATTACTGTAACTGTTTCGATATACCCAAGTCCGATATATTCAATGACGAACAATTGTAAAATTTCTTGGGTCTAATGAAGAATTTTTATTATATTCAAGCATTATACATGCTATTTTATTGTTCATTCTATCTATTACATCAGATAACCCCGTTACCAGAAATACTTGAAATACTTTAATGTCAAAAAGATATTGATAGACCTTCAACATTTCCTAACTGATTGGCATTGTTTTCGTGAACTATCACTAATGCGTATATAAATTGGAGATTATTATTTTGACAATATACTGAAGACATTTTTACTCTTCCATAGTCATGTATCGTTGGATCATTAATTAACAGCTCAGTCATGTGTCAAAGAAGACACTGATAGCACACCATTTCCATACTGGGATCCAGGCTGTCATTGTGTGATGTCAAACTGGGGTGCCCCAGTTGCTGAATGTACTGCAGGAAGTTTCGACTGCAACCAGTTTAGCTACCTATATTTGTTCCAGTGGTGTTCCCATACTGGTATACTCCAGACAGTGATGCAACCGTCTTACAATACGCTGCTGAAGTTACAATTACTTCGCAGAATTGGTTACATAGCTAGATGTATATAATATGTTAGAGTTCTTCAATATACATTTCATTGTACATAATATTGACTCATTATCGAGCCTAGTGCAATCTCTCTCATACTTCGATAACCTTGAATTTTTTCTTTGCAGCCTCAAGTGAAAATTCTTGCTCGGCTTGATGCCATCTTTCATGGAGTCTACCAAATAGTAGGACTAAGTTTGGTTCATCACCTGCTACATCATTAACTTCTTTTTTACCAAATAATCTACCTTTTTCATCATCCCATTGAGAAAACGTTATTTTCTCCCATATTTTTGGCTTTATGAACCCTAGTCTTTTTAGCTTCGCAGAATTCAATGGTTCCGGATCTAAAGTTGCAGAATATTTTGGGTTACAGAAATAAATTAAGACTAATCTTTGGAAGTTCTTCTGGTCATCAGGGGGTGACACTACCCTATGGATTGAAGATTTAAAATATCCCCCGGTGATAAATTCCATAGCATCTCCAATATTTACTATCAACCCTCCTGGAGTATGACCTACATATTTCCATTCACCTGTGAAATAATCCCTGATTTGTAGGGACATAATCGGCTGCGAAGTAATAAATGTGAAAGCAGAACCATCTGAATGACCTCTAAGCCAATTTTTGTCCACCTTTTCCTCCTCCTTCGGATCCATTGAATGATATAACATGAATCTTCCAAAACCATTACCGGAATTATTATGATCATTTTCGGTGACCTTAAAGTAATTTTCCCAAAGGAATCCTTCCGGAAGTTCCAAGATAAGATCGCACAATATTGTTAACTTTCTTAAGATAGAGGAGTGCAAAAATCTATAATAACTAGCAACTTCTGGTAAATAATATCTGACTAATTCCGGATAATTTTTATCCTCGTTGAAAAATTCCGGTTGTTGTAAGTCTCTAAAATTATAGTGTTCTATTGCATCCACTACTCCATTCTTCATCAGCCAATAACCTCTAGGTTTAAAGCCAGCACCTCGTTCACCACCTAAAGACTTAGACCTAACTTCTTCGTCCGATTTCAAAGCACCAGCAAGGTGCTTTCTTTTAACCTCTTCAGGCAATTCTAAGATACATTGGGCAATAGATCTTAAGCGATCGAAAGTCTGTATATCAATCCCATGATTGATCAATGAAAAAAAGCCATACGTAGATAAAGAATTCTCTAATTTGGCGGCTAATTTTTGCCTTTGCGCCAAAAACTCTGGCCCTTCCCTAAATAAAGATAAATCTATTGCATCTAATTCCACAGGTTTAATATTTGATTTTGAAGGTTGAGCTTCAATGAACGGCCTTAGTTTATACTTCAATTCTTTCTGTTCTTTGCCAATATTTCTAGTCATTTTCCTAGTGATACTTGAAAAAATAGTCAATTAATATAAGCTGATAATTTTAATATTTATAGATTAGTTATTTGGTTTAAAGTGGCTTTACTATTGAGGTTGCAAATATTCGAACCACATTATAGTGCAATCACGTGGTTTTGGTCAATATGAGAATATGTTTCGTGTTGATAACATTGTCTGCTTCTTAAGTTTGACTCTTGTTTTAGTTAGCAAAAGTGTTTGTTAACTGAACCTGATCTGAAATTACTTGATACGAATATGGAGCTAAATCTGAACTGGTTAAATACTATAAACCTCTAGCCCATCTTGGACCTACTTAAAAAGCATATATTTAAATCTGAAAGATATATACACATTTATCTCGTAAATTTATCTCCAATAGTCTTTCTAATGTTCGACTTGATGCATATTTTACCAACGGTTTTCTATGTCAGCAATATAAGTTTTTTAGCCCAAATCATTCAATTCAAAATCATATGAATAAGGATTAATCTCTTTTTAAGTAATCATTATATACTCCTCTTATTATTTTAGCTGCAGAATGTCTTCCATCTATCAATGGATAAACACCAATTACTAATAATGCTCCATATACCCAAATAAGTGATACTGTTATATAACCCTTAAAGTAAGCACGGCTCCAGATCCAATCTCTATACAAAGGTAATGGCCAAAGTACCCAAGTGATTAAAAGAACAGATATAAATGCCGCATAACCAAGCTTCAGGTAGGCCGTTAATAACCTTTTCTTTTGTTCCTCTCTTTCAAGCAGCTCATCTAACACATTATCACTATCAGTTTCATCATCTCTATTTCTAATATTTGTCGTCTGATTCGCCTTATCAATATTTTCTTTGTTACCATTTGATTCCTCTGAACTGTCGAACTCTATCTTTTGGTTAGGTATATGTTTATCCTCTTCAGATATAATAAGCTCTGCTCGTCTTAATTGATTCCAGTCAAAACGATATGGTCTTATAGTCAAGCTTACAACGATGCTAACAACCCCAGGTAAAAAGAGAGCTGTTAAAGCACCAAACATACAAGGCAATTGACCACCAAGGCTTGCAACTGTGACTTCATTGTAATAATGATATGCTGTAGTCGTCCATACAATAAGCCCACAAACAAGTCCAATAATTGGAGAAATAAAAGCAGCCAATTTTGTTTGTCTACTCCATGTAATGGTAAACACTAAGGGTATTACTCCTAGACAGGGTTAGTATGTTAATAATTTGAATACTGCGTATTTATTTATTTTGCAGCGAAATTTAAATTATACGTACCAGGACAAATAATCATTGAATAAAAATAGCCAAGCCATGTCATATCAACGCCAACATAATGCAACATTACTGAGAATCCTGCTGCAAATAAGCCAAAAAATATAACTCCAAAATGACTAACTTTGATCATTTGATGATTCTGAGCATCAGGTTTAATATATTTCTTATAAATATCAAAAGACAAAATACTGCTAACAGATATCATTTGTGCACTTACAGTTGATGTCACTGCTAAGTATATTACTAATAAAATTGCACCTACTCCACCATTTCCTAATAGTCCTTTCACAGTATAGGGCAACACAAATCCACTGCTAACTTCAGAGGGAGTCATTTTCCTAGGATAAGTAGGAAAAGTAGGAGTTCCTTCTAATACAATACTGGATAATCCTACAATTGAACCTAAGCCCCAAACATTAGCGGCGATAAAAAATCCGGCGATTAGATAACCTTGCAAACTTGCTTTTGTATTAGCACTAAAACTTTTCTGCCAAAATGACGAATCCATCACTGTTAGTCCAAAATTCCCAAGGGTTAGTATAATCCCAAAAAATATTGCACCCTGAGACTTTCCAGTCAAAAAAGATCCGTTGTAATTACCTTCGATATATCTATCCGATTCATGTTTTAATACTAAATCATAAAGTCCATCTAGTCCCCCAATTTCTTTTGATGAAATAATAGCTGTATCAACATAGCATAGGATGATTAACAATATGAACGAATGAACAAAATCTGTTAGGAAAGTAGCTTTTAGACCTCCAACGGTGGTATACAATAATACTCCAAATGGAATAAGCATTGTACTGGCAACTATATGTAGATTACCAGCAATAATAGAGATTGCTCCTGCAGCTCCTACAATCATTGAGCAGCATGAAAGTAAATTATTAGTCAACGATAAGAACATAAATAATAAATGGCACGGCTTTCCATATCTTAATTCAACAATCTCCAAAGAAGTATGACAAGCGGGAATCTTTTTCTTAGCTTCAATACCAATCAATGCCATGAGACAGATTTGAACTGCGAGTCCAGCAGAATACCAATATGATGCCATAATTCCATAATTGTACACCATGGTACATACCCATAATAACTCAGTTGCCCAAGTCCAACTCAGATAAACTGAGCTGGCTAATAAAGGAATGCCTACAGACCTGTTAGCAACCATAAAAACTTCTGTTGATTTTGCATCTTCATGGAGATATTTTTCTAGCAATTTTGTGGTTAAAATCATGCCAATTGCAAATAAAGCACCAACCCCAACAAGTATTCCATATCCATTAGATTGATTCAAAAGTTGTATCGCTTCTGTTCCTGACATTTTTTACCAAAAACTATATGAATTATTGTATTAAATACTTGATTCAACATTCTTCACATCGGCAAGTGTTGCGAAACTTATATATTCTTGAATCTTCTGAATTTTCCCAAGACTCAAAAAAACGTGAAAAAAATTTCAATCGATTGTGCCTTTGCAAATTTAACAAAGAATTCCCACAATCTAGCCTCATATATTATATTACTTCAAGGTGTGGATTGCAATTCAACTGGCTTGTCAAGGTGTGGATTGAAATTCATTGGCATGAAATATAATTGCGACATTTATAACCTTTTATGTAGGACTTACTGAGGCTCGATCACTCGAGAATTATACGAATGATGAAAACATTGAAGAGGAATCAGCAACCAACGCCTGAAATTCGGTGAATGTCATTTTTCTATATTTTGTATTTCCTTTATCTCTAGTACTGATTATTAACTATGGTAATCATTCCCAGTATTTCATTTAAAATTCTAGATTATCTTACAACTATTATCATTTATACAAAAAAGGAATCATAAATCTAGATATTCTTCGAGTACAACGTCTTAAGTGGTTATGGATAATAAGAATTGAGTATGTTCTCTTATCTAAATATACCTATCGAAAAGTTGATCTTTTTTACCATAATCATACATAAAAGCATCTAAAGGGGGACTTTCATTAAATCCTAGTTCTTGTCGATCTATTCCCATTGCACACAATAACTCGTCATCGGACGGAATGAAACCTTGCTGAAAATTCGTCAAATCTTTTAGACCACCAAATTCGTTATCCATCAATATTATCTCTTTGCTGAATGCTTCAAAATCATTTCTATAAGAGTCAGAAGCATCTCCTGAATTAGTAGAATTATGACCATGCTGATATTTAGGGATGGCAGCCACCATATTGTCAACATTCTCTCCCCATCTTTCAGAACTAAGATTAAATACCCCATCATTATGTAAAAGGTTACTGGCTACCTGTAATGTATCTGATAAAACTCTTATATAGTCATAATCTGGCTTGCTCTGTAGCCTTTGCTCTAACAATTTGAGACCCAATATCGAGGACGCAAATAAGCAGGCGTTACTCATAGCAAACAGTTCTGTTCTATCACTCTTTTCTTCCATATAAAAGCTTATTAACCAAACACACAAGAATGAAGATTTTATACATGCTTTGCAAAAATAAAGTAGCAACCAGTCATCTTTTAATTCACCATAAGTTCCAGGTTTTAATTTTCTTAAAAGTACATGCATTAAGAATGGTCTGAACAACAACATAATACCATACAATTGTGCCAAATGGACTTGCATTAACAAATAGTTATTGCTACTATCCGGTGACTTTAAATCTTCTTTCAATGTATTGCTTATGTCTAGGTCACTGGGTATATTTAATGACCATAGCTTGAGCTCGATAGCCAAAGCTCGCGTATGTTTAATATTTATAACTCCATCACGGTAAATATTTTCAACTATCTTACTATTAATTTGTGCAATTTTAGAAAGTTCGACTTGACACCTAATTCTAAAGTTTTCATTTGCATCATCACTTAATTCCTGCAATTCCGAATCATCCCAATCATAATTATTGATAGCCAATGGCCTTCCAAGGACTATTGAATATATTCTATCACAAATAAATAAGGATCTCCACAATCTTCTTCTATGCATAACGTAAGATGGATTCGTAAATTTTTCGTTCATGATTTTTCTATGTAATCCCAAGCCTTGAGCATGCCTTATAGCAGTTCCCAAATGTATCCAGGCAGAACTTCTTTGACAGTTTGATTGATAATAAAAATGTCTCAAAAAATCTGCTTCCACCATCCATAGCCTACCATCATAAACACAATCTCTCATCATATCTACGGCACTATCAAAGAAAGCACCATGACGTAAAATCTGCTCTTCTATCCGGTTCGGTGATGCTTCTGCAAAAAAAGCACCTATGGAAAGAACAAAATAGAGCAAGCATAGTTTGGGCGTATCAATATGCAGAGATTCACTATATGCCAAATTGACAATGTTATGTTTAAAGTGTTGCATGTCGAAGATGTAAAATGCATCATTAATATTTCTTTCGAAAAGAGCTACTAGGATATCACACAGTTCTCTTTGGGGTAAGAAAACTTGAATCCCTTTCTTTGGTTGTGAAGGCTCATCCATAACACGGCCTCTCTTAGGGTCGTCGGTAAATTTCGACGAACTAAGAACTACTTTGAATATTGAGCGGCATTCTTGTATTAACGATAATGGACTACTTTCACCAAAGTACCGCAAATTTCCTGCTGAATTGAGCAATAGCCTAGTATGCTCTCCACTCTTTCTCGGTACATTTTCTATTATATTGCTATCGCCTATCCTTGATCCATTAACACCAGCTTGTAATTCATTGCTGTCGTCGTCGCTTAACGGTAATGTTAATAAAGGCTGTAAGCCACTGGGAGATATACTTGAAATAATCAGTTTACCGGAAGGGAAAGGCAGATGACTGTCGTTGTTACTTAAACTATTCGCTTCCATGTGAGTAGTAGATTCCTTCATATCAGATGTTGGCTTGTCCCCAGTCTTTGATGTCTTTTTCCCTTTTAGTGATCTTCTATCTATATCGCAATAAAGAAATTCTAGCCCCTTCTGAGAACATAATAGACAAGGCGATTCACCGTTACACTTTTTCAAGTTAGTAGTTAAGCCACGTAGGTTATTTTGGAATCAACGATACATACAACATACCTTGAATTTTCGCTTTCTGCAATTGTCGCAAGCTTTAGAGACTTTTTTCCTTTGCTCAGGAGGAATCAACCTAGGTCTTTTAGTCTTCAGAGCCATTCTATGTACGACGTTCAAAACTCAATGTTGGGTATAAAATATTCATGAGTAAGTTTTTACTCCCGCACTAAAGCGTGAAGAAAATGATAATTCACCCCACATTTCGACAAATAATTAGGTGCAGACCTGTTATTAGATATCCGATAAATATTGAAATATGTTTGAACGATAAATGCGGGCTTAAATTGGGATAAGATAGCTATAAGCAATGATAAAGTGTTTTCATGTCCCAGTTTTGCTCTTGATAAAATCTTCGACTTTTACGGGAGGCGAGAATTGAATTGGAATTGTCTTCCTTTTCTATTTCCGATCCTCTAAGCGAAATGACAACTCTAAACCAAATATCATAAGACTATGGTTTTGATCTCTTCTATTTTATAGGGCATATGATATATATAATGGAGTATTCAATGTTGTGTAAATATGAACTAGGTATCTTCAAGTTTCTGATTTGATGAATTTTGCGATATAAGTACATTTTATCAGATTTTTGGCCAAACCACATTATTATTGAGAAGATCTTCAACACTTTAGCAATATCTTAGTATCATAAAAGTGTTAGACATTATTAGATGGATCTATTATGTAACTACTTTTTACGAAACATTTCTGTAATCATGAGTTTGGTGAGGATGAATTGATTTCCGTTACTATATTATCACAAAGGATATTATGTGCATATTTCCGAAGAAATAGATCTTCCTGATGAGGTACGAGTGCAACAACAGTAACGATAAGGTTTTGCATATACTTAGCTAGAATACTACAACGACGACTTTAATCCCATAAGAGAAGTGTTATACCATAATACCCTCTAATACTATATATACATAGTATTGATCATTATTTTAATGATTGATTATACGAGTATAAAGTGGTAACATTGCTCTTGTCTATAACAAAGTAGAAGACGTGACATAGAATTGGCACATTTCTACGGTCTATAACAAAATAGAGAAGTCTACATATATTACAATACGTAAATATTTCCTTCATTTTAAAGGTATATAATTTCATTCGATCACATAGTTGTATGAGTATTAAAATCAATGTTTATTCTACGTGAATAATTGCCGGCTTCTTTTCGTCTTTCTGGGGTTTATATTGTTCAATAGAATCAATCGATTTTTGAGTTACATCGTGAATGTCGTCGTCATCAAGTATTTCATCTCTTTCAATTCCTAAATCAGCACCTCTATTTTCTGGACCAAAAACGGTAACTATGATCAAATATGCAAACACACATCCCATAAAAATCAGCATCACTTTTGCATAATCATATATATCATCTTCACCTTCTCTGTGAATCGGAAACCTCTCACCTATTGTACTCTCAATAGTCGAACTAGCACTGGAGCATAGATTACCAAGTTGATAAGAAAGACCAGTAACAAAAGATCTGAACTGTGGCGGAGACAATTCAGAAAGATGAATAGGAACAACACCCCAGGCGCCTTGAACGCCAGCTTGTAAGAAAAATGCACCGGCATTTATACCCGAACCTTTAATAAATGCCCATGGATATATCATGGCACCACCAAGTACACATCCCACGACAATTGCTAATCTACGTCCAATGAAAGTAGACATATGACCAAGAACCATACCACCCGTGATTGCACCCAAATTGGCCACAGCATTAGTAACCGTAGAACGGTCAGAACTAAAGTCGTATTGCTCTGTTAGTAAAGTAGGATACAAATCCTGGGAACCATGGGACATGAAATTGAAACCGGACATCAAAAAGACGGTATAAAGTAGGACGAGCCAGTAACTTTTAACCGCTTTTTTCCCTTCTTGGCTAAACTCAAATACCTTCAGCTTTTTTTTCTCGTTATTTTCGTACAACTTTTGCTTTTGCCTTAAGAATGTATCTGTTTCAGGTAAGAAGAACCTCCAAACCATGAAAATTGCCGCAGGGCCAGCTGAAAACCAGAATAATGCTCTCCAAGAATATTTGGAATTGTCCGTAATAGCACGTTGAAATATAACAACCAATAAGTATCCGCTAAAATATGTTAGTATCTGTTGTTCTAGAAAAATGATTTAAAAGATGATACATACAAGGCATATCCTTGTTGAAATGCTCCTGATAAGAAACCTCTTGTTTTTTTTGGTGCATCATCCACTATACATATGGTTAGTAACCCTACTGGGAAATTTAGCGCCTTCGCAATTGATAAAATACATACAAGCACAAGCTGCACAGTTTCCAAACATACCACCCATGGCGATTCCAAATAATGCTCTAACTCCCAAAAAAGATTTGTAATCTTTGACGAACCCACAAGCTATTTGAAGAATAACTAAGAGGAACATGTTTGTAATATAAGGCCATTTTCTTCCATATCTATCACCCCATAATCCAAATATAATGGCACCAACTGATCTGAGCATAAGCACCAAAGTAATACCCCAAGTGATATCTTTAACAGTTTTATCAAGATCCTTTGCAATAGACGAAACATTTAAACTAACAAGGAAAAAATCAAACGCATCCCAAGTCCAACCAGCGAAACCAACTAAAAAGAAATTCCACTGACGACTATTCATTTCTTTAAGCGAAGAGAAAGGATTAAACACGTCATTCCAGGTAAATTGATCTATCTCGTCTCTTGTTAAAAACATGGATGGTATTCTCGTTCTAAAATATTTTGAGATGGAATGTGATGAGAAATTAGGTGGTTGAATAATGTGCTTGTTATGCTCTCTAATCACCATGGATGGAACATAATCAGATTGAAAGCTCGAAGCTTCTTCATTATCTAATCGAGAAGGTCCCATTTTGTAAATATTGCTTTAATAATTAGATAAGTAAGTGTTCTCGTTGATTTATTAAAACAATAGTTCGAGATAAGGCTGGTTTAAATATTATTTTGATGTGACAGCTATCAAAATAGAAAATATGTATCATCCGGTATCTGCCGCACCGCGTTGAGAGCATTCATCTATCAAATTTAAAGTTGTGGGGTAAGGTTCAACAAATTGTTTTAATGCTATCGAACAGGGATACGGGACTCGGAGTCTGCACACTGGTTTATTACTTTGCATAATATCTCCACAGGTCAATTCCCGATTAGACAAATAGTATTTGAGTAAGACCTGAAATGCATATTGGGAACAATGTCATCCGGCAATCATATTTTCTGGGCATAGAAATTAAATATCCTAAATTTGCTAATCTTTAGAAGATTGGAACGACAGTACGCACGGATTATATTCAATATGTTGTAATACTAACAGAGACAAGTCAGTATTAAACCTTTGTCCCAATGTGATTCTTAAATAATTTTTGGAGTACACTCTTCTGAAAAACATCAAGGATTATCTATATGGTTTGTAGACATTCTCCCCCACGGCGTTGCATATTTTAGTACAGTAATGCCAAACACAAAATTGTTCCAGTGGGGTAAGACAGATTTTTGCACTACGCATAGTGCAGATTGACATTTGAGTAGACACAAAATGAACATTTTGTAATAGAATTGCGGGTATTCCTTGCTAAAGAGCGCAACATATTTTTAACAATATCTACTTCAGTATCCCTCAAATTGTTATTACCCCGTACATCTTTAGAAATGTTCCGCAAATTTCCGATGAATAGATGGTATTAAGAGAGTTTCATGCAATTTTTTTTGCCAAATAGACAAAACACATTACTTTTTAACAATTTCAAACCCCGGTATTCCCCTGGAATATCGTTACCCCATGTATATTTAGCAATGAATTAAAGGCTCCATTTGATATCATTCTGAATTGGTCGCAGTAGACGAGCATATTACTTTTTGTCAATTTCGGACTCCTATATCCCCCTAGAATATCATTATCGCATATATCTTTCTATAATTTCCGGAGGTTCCCGATAAATAGATATTCCTATAAAGTTACCCTTGAATTCAATAATTCCTTTTTGATAGTTCGCTATTGCGATTTGCGACTTCAAGCTATTACCTGGCTCCTGTATAAATACCGGAAGAGTTTTTTCGACTATGCAAACCTCACGTCGCCTATTATTCCAGGCCAGTAGCTTAATCAGTAAATACACGACAATTATCTAGTATCAATTAAAACTCATCGCGACAGAAAATACAGACCTAATTGGACCCGGATAAATCTCATGAAGAAAGCCCATATAAACAAAAACTTCAAAATACGGAGCAATATATTCACATGATACAAAACACAAAGAGAATTCCAGCTATAATTGCCAGAAGCTCCATTTATATATCAAGGTTCTACGGTCTGCAATTAGTATAATTGTCGTAGTTCAAAATTCGAGAATTTGGACCGAAGTATATACAGATATATACTTTTTTTCTATTATGTGATAGGACCAAGCTTTGCACAAGAAGTCTTAGCTTGTTATGCTTCTATTATTTAATATTCTCCTACGGTCCTGACTTAAAGTCTTTAATAGACAGAAATATGGATGTACTACTCAAGGGAACATTGACGATTACAAAAGATTACTTGCTTAGCCTTTTAGCTTTTAAATTCAAAAAATAAGATTAGCACCCAAAGATATGATCATACGCTATCCCTGTTGTTAGCTTGAATGAACATTTCAGTGCCTAACGTATGATTTATGTAATTGAAACGAAAAGAAGAAATAGTAGACAAAATATATAGTGATATGGGCGGCGCCTCGTTAACCAATTAACTTAAAGATTAGTTATGCATCAAAAGTCTCACTTACATAACTCCACCAAACTGATTTCTCGATCTGCATATTACTACCGTATTCAAATTTTTTTTAAGCTGTTGTATATAAACGAACCTTGTACTTAGAATTAGCTTCTAAAGGCAAATAAATTAGTTTGACTTATGCTGGAATCGGTTGAACTTTTGAATCAAGGGCGCGGATATGGAATCCTTGTCGGGGTTGGTGCTCTTTTTGCCATTGGTATTATAGTGGCTACCAAGTAAATGGGAAAATATCTTAACGAGAACTCTCAGTCTACTGAAATATTTATGGTAGCTAATGTTGTCATTCTGAAATGCTGCAGGATTAGCCCTACAGATTTGTCTCGTGTCGCTTTTAGGAATCGAAGCTAAAAAAAAATACCCGCAGCATATACATGTCTCGAAATAATCCAGATCAGATATGGAAAAGGTTGCCATCTGCTTTATATGTTTTTATGCTTGGTTAATAATCTTTAATCTTGTTCCTCTATGATTTTAGGTGCCGCAGGTGCAATCTCTATTATTCTATTATAGCCTGAAATTTACATATTGTAGCTAGCACCATGTTAATTCCCTTTGGTGTATTATTGTTCATTGGTAGTTTTGGCTTAACTGTTATGATAGTTCATTCTGGCAGAAGAGTTTTAGTGCTGATTTGAACGCAGCTGTACCTGGGTACCTACTTGCAGCACTCACTATTTTTGCCAACGTGTGGCCTTTAGGAACAATTATAGGATTGGCAAATATCGTCTTACAAGACGATTCTGTTATCCCTACTTATCCAAGAAAAATGACGACATATTAAGTTAATAGTGTATTTGGATTGCCAAATGTGTTAAAATGCTTACTAGGAGATGGTGCTTTGGGTGTGTTTCTTTTAACTACTTACCTTGCAGTTACATCAACAGTCAGTGCACAATTGATTTCAGTTAGTAGTATTGTTTCATTTGATATTTACAAACAATACATTAATCCAAATGTAAAACACCACCAAGTTCTTAGAGTAAGTCATTTTGGAGTTATATTTTTTGGTTTATTTTCAGCATTATTTACTGTGATGCTCCATTATGTAGGTGTTGATATGATTGGAGGGGATATTTTTACTCGATGCTCATATGTCCTGGTGTCATTCCTTTAGTATTCTCAATTGCTTGGAAGAGACATGCAACAATGGCTGCATTTGTATCACCAGTCGTGGGAATAATCACTGGAATTGCAACATGGCTAGGAACAGCCTATAGATTTTATGTAAAGGTCACAATCTTTAATACTGGCCAACAACTTCCGTGTCTTTATGGTGGGTTAGTTACACTTATCTTACCAGGAATAGTTAATATAATTGTTAGTTTAACTATCAAGCCATATGCGTTCGATTGGGAGAAATTCAAGGTGGCAAGCATTATTGTAACTGAAGAAGAGGTAAACAATAGTGATATAACAGAAGGTAATTCTATTGATGGCGAGAAAAAATCTAATGGTGAAGACGTTAATTCCTATTCAAAATCACGAATTAGTTTGCAAAGCAGTATTCAAGACGAAACATCAAAACGAGATAGAAAACTCGACTTATATGTTAAAATATCTTATACGGCTGCGATATTCATGTTGTTGCTCACTTGGGTAGTCTGGCCATTACCTCTATATAGGAACTATTGTAGTAGTCTTTGAGAGTTGGAAAACTGTGAGTCTTTTTGGATTTACTTAGATTTAGTTATCATTGGATTATATCCCTTATATGATGGTAGGCATTCGCTAAAGAAAGTAGCAGTAGGAGCTTATAAGGATTATATATAAAAGCATCATTAATTTTTAGGAGAATTCTTTCTTATAAATAAATGCGATATTAGCATCACCCTGTCAATTGGTTACTATTGATGTATACCATTTTTTACACTCTGCTTATCAATTTATTTATATAATATTCCTGAAAGTTATATGTATAGTATATTCACTCTTAGTTACTAATTTAAATAGACTAAATAGATCAATAAAAGAAATATAAACAAATCTTCTCTATGAATATGAAAATATTGGGCATCACTTTTAAATTTCAAAAAAGTCTAATAGCATCCTATGTAGTCATTCAAAAGAAATTCATTATCCGAATTACAATTAGTTATATACATTGATAGTGACTTTATCCATGGAAAAAGGTCAATTATATATGCAGTAAATACGCATATATTGGAAATTAAATAATTTGCAGCACAAATTTCTCGTGATATTTATTCTTTATTGCATAATGGACTACTGTGATTTCATGATACACAACTGAGGCGAAAAGAATATCAGAGGTGTGCTATTGCAGAATGAACAATAATGTTTTTCAAATTAGATGATTGAAGCCACTGGGTTGACATCTAATAAATTGATGGACTCTGAATAATGATTTAAATATAGTTACCTTTTTTTATTCTCCTGAGTTTTGTAAGATTGCAACTAATTGAAAAATGGCAACAGAAATTTATAGCGAAATCAATACAGAAATACAAGATCTAGTATCTAATAATACAAACCAGTCAGCCTTGGCTGTCATTAATTATAATGAACCATTGAAAGTTGTTCTCGATCATCCGATCCCTAAATTAGGAGATTATGATATATTAGTAAATAATAAAGCAATCGGATTGAATCCTATTGATTGGAAAGGAAAAAAATATGGATTTGGTATTTACCATTTTCCATGGATCAATGGTAGAGAAAGTAGCGGTGTCATTGTAGAAACAGGCAAAAACGTTGATGAGTTCGAAGTAGGAGATAGAGTGATGATTAGTAGTACAAGCTATAGAGATAATAGAACTAGTACATTTCAACAATATACTGCAATTGATTCAAGGTTGGTTTGGAAACTACCAAACTCATTTTCTTTTGAAGATGGTGCAACTGTGGGTGTTGGATTGGTTACCGCTGGGGTGTTACTATATAATAGTTTTGAGATTGATTTGAATGAGAAGAAAGAAGGTAATAAAAAGGCCACACTCTTATTATGGGGAGGTGCAACTGTGGTAGGACTTTATGTTACGCAATTAGCGAAAATTCATGGATTGAAAGTCATTTCAATTGCAAGTTTAGAAAATGGACAATATATCAAAAGTCTAGGCGTTGATGTGGTAATTGATCGCCATTTGCATGCTTCTGAAATTTCTAAGAAAGTCTTAGAAAACGCAAAAGATGGAATCGATTATGGTATAGATTGTGTTTCGAAAGAAACTTCGGCTGTTGTAATTGACATACTCAGTAAGTCTTCTTCAAACCTAAAAAATATAAGGCCAGTATTTGCTGGAATTGTTTCTATTCCAAAATATGTTCCTGAAAATATTTCACACAAGGAAGTAATTATAAAGAAATTTCATGAGGATATAAGTTTTGGAAAAAATCTTGTCGATATAACTACGGGATATTTAAATACTGGTAAAATCCAACCTGTTAGATATAGATCTTATAATGGAGGACTTCATACAATTGATGATGCTTTAAAAGAGCTAGAATTGTTAGGAGCAAAAGCTGAAAAATACGTGGTGAGTGTATAGGAGATAGTTTAGTTTTAAGCATAAGAATTTCATTCTAAAAAATAAAATAATGTTATTAAAGATTCAATGGTGTTTTGAAAATCAAATGAAATATTTCATATTGTTAATTTATTTGTACTTGTATTTACTTACTATTTTTTATATTTTTTATTTATTTGTACTAGCTTTCACTTACTATTCTTGATTTCTCTCAATTTACGTTCAAATTCCTCTTTAGAGACGCCTGATCTCCATCTTAGTTCATAAGCAGGATGTGAAGGCCTTACAAAACTTGGATCTTTACCATCCGCACCAAACACATTTTCCCGAAATGTTAATCCTTCACGAGGGTAGTCATCCCAAGCCAAACCACGCTTTCTCAAAACGGGAATCAAACGATCGACGATATCTTCAAATGTACCAGGATGAATGGCATAAGTAAAATTAAACCCATCAACACCTGAAATATCAACCCATCTTTCTATTTCATCAGCTACTTCTTCAGGTGTCCCATAGAACACAGGACCCAATCCACCTACCGTAATTTGACTAGCCACGTATTCTCTAGTCTTTTTAAGATCAATAGGGTCACCTGGCGATAGCTTTGTCCAATTATCAATGAACCCACGTACTGCATTACTACCAACGTCTTTCAATTCGTCTTCAGGATTGAATTGGCCTATGTCAATGCCAGTCCAACCACTAAATAATGCCTGGGCTCCTTCTAGATCACCGTATTGTTTCAAATCCTTGTACTTGTCTTCAGCTTCTTCATGTGTTTCCCCAATAACTGTTGTTACTAATTGGACAAATTTTATGGCATCTTCCTCTCTTCCATATGTTTCAGTGGAAAGCTTTTTAATATTTGAGATCAGCCCAGCTAAGCTCTCTGGAGTGAAATTAGTTATAAAGACAATTTCAGCATTCTTGGCTGCAAAATTCTTACCTGCTTTTGAGGTTCCAGCTTGTAATATGACTGGAAGTCTCTGGGGAGTTGGATCGGTAATATTTGGTCCCGGAACCTTAAAATATTTACCTTCGAAGTCAATCTGTCTAATTCTTTCAGGGTCAGAATAAATTCCTTTTTTTTTGTCTAATTTTACCGCATCATCACTCCAAGAAGATAACAATAATTCATACACAACTTGTAAATATTCTTCCGTTCTGTCATATCTTTCATCGTGCGGAGGTAAATCTTCACCATTTAATAAGTTACGGGCAGCACTATCCAAATACGAAGAAACAACATTCCAACCAACTCTTCCATTAGTCAAGTGGTCTAAAGTAGCTAACCTTCTTGTTAAATGGTAGGGAGCTTCACTAATAGTACTGAAGGTAATACCGAATGCTAAATTCTTAGTAACTGCGGCCATGGCAGACACTACAGCACTCGGTTCGTTAATAGGCCACTGGGCCCCAGATATAGCCGCAGCTTTAATATTTCCAGGACCATTATACACATCATAACCACCCAAGACATCAGCAATGAATAATCCATTAAATTTTCCACGCTCTAATAGCTTAGCCAAATCCGTCCAGTACTCAATAGAATTATAATTTTTTGATCTGTCTTCTGGGTGCTTCCATAATCCGGGGGCTTGTAGTCCACTACAACCCATATCAAATGCGTTGATAATAAGTGGTTTTCTTTTTTGCTCTTTGGTATTAACAGTCATTGTAATACTATACTTCGATACTAAGACTTTGAAAAATTGATGAAGACAAATAAGGCGAATCGAATATTTTTAAATGAATAAGGCTGAACCACATATTGAAACACTGCTTCACTTGAGAGCCACGATTCCAACAAACGGAAATGTAATTCAAGATCTATGAAAGTTCAACCACATTTAAGTCATTTCCGATAGGCTTAATAGTATTGCAATATTTCAGTGATCTAAGTTAATCTGTGGCTTCAATTAGTGCACCAAAATACGGCGTGGCAGCACATCAAAAATCATAGAGGCTCAGCAAAACAATGCATGCGTAATATCTCTGAGCTAAGCAGTTTAAAGTTCGAGATCTGAATGAATTGTATCGCTTCAGTTAAACACTGCATATGTAGCTATATAGCCGTGGAGATTAGGATAAATAAATTAGTTAGATACAGATCAATTAAAATAAGGTTTCAACCTACGTGAAAACTTGTCATATTGTATATAAACTGTTCTATATATTGATTAAAACGTATTACGAAAATTTTAATAAATAATTATGCCCATTTTCCAATTAATGCCATAATTGCTGCTCCAAATGCCAAACAAAAATATGCCCAAAGCATCTTTTTCGTGCCGTCATCCGTCTTGAATTCAGGAGAGAAAATAAAGTCATAGGCCATTAACTCTACCAAACTATTGTAAATCAAAATGCCACTACATAATGCATCAAAACACCCGGTAGTAATCAACGCTACTCGTGACCCTGGTGGATACGAATTTCTTACACCAAGACCAATTGCAATGGCTATGGGAGTAGTTAAACTGTAAGCTAAGGCTAAAACCCATGGAATATATTGTTTGTCTTTTGGCCACGGCGTCATGGCAAACCGCGTACCTAAACCTAAACCTTCAAACATCTGATGAAATGCAATTGCAACATATAGGGCTTTGAACTCATTTCCTGCAATTGCCAATGATAATCCTACGAACACCGAATGGAATATAATTCCAAACTCTAGTACAAACGAATTTAGGATTTGCTGATATACGTTTTCTATCGGTATATCATCATCAGTCAGTTTGACGTCTTCTGTATCGTCCACTTTCTCTTTGATGGCTTGTATTTCAAGTGAATTCTCATTTTCCACTGCCGCTTTTTCAGCCTTTAGTTTGTCCTTCTTAGCTAGCTTGTCCTCAAGGCGCTTATGAGCAACTATATCGAGGAAAAACATGACAAATACACCCATAAGCGCAATTCCTTCGGCCCATGGATATTCATTAAAGACTCCACCAAGACAGTCATCCGAAAGAGCTTGGTCTGCCTCGGCCAATAGATGAATAAACCCAGTAGCTACTATTACCCCAGACCCGAAATATCTCGTTACAAAGAAGCACCATTTCGGGAGCTTGAAGTAAGGGCATCGTTGTACAACTAATGGAAAAAATGCACCAAGTGCAGAAACTGCTAGTATGACGAACACAGCCGATACCCTAGCACCTAGATTCTCCCCGTTGAAATGATTCTGCGAATTACAGACATCCCTTGCAAGTAGATATGATGTTGACATTCCTAATACTTTCCAATCACTTATATCCTATGTACAAGAAGAACTGTTTATGACTCCAGATTTTCAACCTACCAAGAAAAAAATGCCCAGAAATGCTCATTTATCTCCTTACACAAACCAGAAATACGACGTAGGGGTTATCAGGATACATAATATTGAAAAAACAATACCATAATGATGATACAGCTACTATTCAACTAAGCTTATGACTGGGGCATATTATATGCTTGTCGATGTGAAGATGTTGACCATCGAATGCTAAAATGTTCACCAGAATGCTGCGTTTTTCCATTTTGAATGGTGAACCCGTGCTTATGTAAAATATTTATTGCGACGTTAACTGTAAGAAGTTTTTCAAAATATTTCAACCGTAATCATAACAGCTTCAATTAGTACAGAAGTAATATGTTCTATATTAGGATAACATATGTATTGTTTTACTTTCAACTTTTTATAAGTTGTATCATATGTTCGCCAGGTGATGATTTGTACATGTTTCAGGAATGCCGATACCAATGTGAGCAAATTATTTGTCACAAGAGGCCGTATCACATATTCCAAAGAATGATACTTGATGAGTTAGGATCGGATGGAGAATACGAAATACATGCATATAATGAGAATTGGGAATTCAGTAGTCTGTTGCCATTACATTTAAAGCTATTGGGATGGGATTGTGTTCTGAATTGTGATTATGAGTGCCAAAGGATAGTTACCAAGGAAAGATGTAAAAACAACCAAGAGATATGCCAATTCCATGGAAAATGGCCATTTTTGAGAGTGTTTGGGATACAAGAACTTGCATCAGTAATTTTTTCCATTGGAAACTATATGGTGCATGCTATTGGGATTAAGAAGGTGTTAGAGGCTAAAAGACAGGCAGATCCGATGATAAAATATGAATACACCGTTTTGATAATTTGTAGTTTCATAGCGATGTTTGCATGGATTTGTTCCACAGTATTCCATATAAGGGACTTCCTAGTAACGGAAAGACTAGACTATTTTGTCGCAGGACTTACAGTTTTGAGTGGGTTTTATGGAGTTTTCACTAGATACTTTAGACTTTATTTACCCAGCAGAAAGCTACAAAGAATGTTATTTACAATTGCATGCATACTGGCATATACGTGGCATATATATAGACTCGTTGATGACTGGCTGTACACGTACAATATGCAAGCTAATATAACACTTGGTGTCCTACAAAACATTCTTTGGGGATTTCTTTGTTTTAATTTGTATTGCAAATACTATAAATTGGAAAATATTGAACAGGTCTATAAAGAAAAACAATCCAACCATTTGGATTATATTACGCCCAGAAGATTACTTATCCCAAGCTTTTATTCGAGGTCTTCCAAACTCTATTCATTGTACCCATTATTACTTTGCGCTATTGTTATTGCTGGCATGTCGTTAGAAATATTTGATTTCCCGCCCATTTTTTTTGATTTAGTGGACGCACACTCATTATGGCATTTAGTGACGATAATACCAGCGTTTTATGGATGGTATGACTGGATGATCTGGGATATTAATGTGAATGTGAAACATGAATTGGAAGAATTTGTGCAGAAGAAAAATGATTAAATTATCATTACTATTATTATTATTATTATTTATTTATTTTGTCTACTAACTAATCGGGAAGTCATCTAAAATTCCAACAATATTTCTTAGAATAACCTTAGCATATAATCTCTATTAAGCGAACATTATAAAATATATAGGCATGAAATAAAAATTAGTCGCTTAAATTTTCATCCTCTGGAGGAACATATGGAGGAGGTTTGAAAAATTCTTGATCTTCTTCCACAAACTTTTTGAATTGTTCTTTATTATCGACATATTCATATAAGTATTCCAATTCTAAATCATGAACTTGTCTACCTAACATAACCAATGAATGTAATGGTTCACCAGAATCATACTCGGATAATTCTTGTAAAGTCCCAGCTTTAAAAGTCTGTTCAGGAGATCCCAATCTAGAAATGGCTACACATGGCGTATTTGGAGTATAAGCCTTTTCTTGTCTCACTTCTTCAATTTCTAACAATTGACTGGCCGCCGTTTCTATATTCATATATCTTGGAGGCTCATATATCAACTTTCCCCTCGCCATATTTTCAATACTCTGCTCCTTGACTTTGATATCTAACAAAAGTAATGTATGCAAGCCAATTCTTCTATTTTCCATGATTTTATTGTAAAACGAGTCCGGCTTCCATGTTTCTGTGAAAAAAACCAAGGAAACAGTTTGACCAAATTGGTACAATTGTAAACCACATGCTCCGACAGCATTCATGACAGATGCGTTATGAATTGCCTCAACCTTGATGTTTAATTCTCTCGCTCTGATAATTAAATCCGTATGCGTAGTTGCACCAAACGGGTCACCAACTACCAAAAAGGCTACATCATCTTCGTCAGCATTTTCTAAGATTTTATCAGACCCACCCTCTACTAATTCTCTGTCTGCTAATATAATTTCACGTCCATAGAAAGCCTCCAATGATTCTTGGTTGGCGGCCATTAAGATCGATGTATAAGCTTCTAAATAAACTCTTTTACATTTTTTAATTGTTTCCAACCCACGAACAGTGACATCACTTTCATATGACAAACCTAATCCAATCAAGTATAACATTTTCGTATAGCTTTGTTATCAATGTATGGCCTACTTAGACATTTTCAAAATCATTATACATTGAAAAATTGACTTTCACGTGATCACAATTAAAAGTATAAGCGATGAGATAAACGTAGTGGTTACTACTGATAGTGAATATAGTGATCAATAGTTGGAATGGAAAACGAAATTACTGCTTCAAAGGATGATATAGATTTGAAATCAAAAGGTAGAAGACCCACAAAATTAAGAAGAACCGATAATGAACTTCAGCATGACATACTCAAATATAAAGAGCTCTTAGTGAGAGATCAAGGTTTGGAATTGGATATTCCACCTAAACGAACCAAAATGAACGAGAAAGAACAAGAAGTAAAGACGCATCATAATAAGCTAAGCTCAAGATCTTCTAGATACAGAAATAGAAGGGTTGCACTTGAAGATAATACTGTGAGAGAATCTTCAGCCTGCAGTTCTCAACCACCTCAGAATAAAACTAATTATGATGCTAGAGGTTATCAAAAGTTGAAGCCAAAGTATTTTAATCAGCGGAAGAGAAGCCTTCCAAAACATCAATCAACTTATAACCCGGACAAAATATCTCCACCTTCATTGAGGGACATCAAAAGATTTAAAAGTTTTGAGGACAAGGTTCTTTTAAGTCATTCATATCAAGAGTTAATAAAGCTTCTTAAATCCGAAATAAATAGTAGCAACCCCAATCACAATGAAAATCAAGGTATCGATATACCTTTGCTGTGGAACTTATTACCCAAAAATATTGATATTGAGAAGAAACGCTTCGATATAACAGATCCGTATTCCTTTGATTTTCAGCCTTTACATATATCATCTACTAATTTGTTCTGCAGCGAGGATATCGATATGTTTTTCCAAAAGCTTAATGATAATTCAAATTTCGACCAATTTAGTGAAGTTGATTTAGAATTTGATACCGAATTTTCAGTAAGAAAAGACTTGAAGAAAACTATCCCATTAGCATAAAAACCCTATATTATAAATCGAATAATACTTAATATTCAGCACAAACATAATAGACATATATAGCTGAGTCATACATTACATAACCTATCAATTACCTTACATAGCATTGAGTCTTCTGGATTACTTAAAGTAGAATTATTAATTATCATCAGCTTAGCGTTCTCGTGATAATCGTGTATTAAATTACGGGTGAATTCCAAAGACTTTGATTTATTTTTCATGAAATCGATGCAATCTTCAATGAGCTGGGGGTTTGCTTTACGTTCTTCACTATCTTTTAGCTCATAAAGGATTCTATATATTGGGGAGTTAATAGAACCACTTCTTAAACAATGCAAAATGGGTAAGGATAACTTTCCTTCGATTAAATCTTCTCCAGTGTATCCCTTCATATGAGAATAATTAGGATCCACTAAGTTTAAATAGTCATCTCTTATCTGATATATAATACCTAATAAGTTTGCCAATGGTATTACTGAGGTCGATTTAAATGTAGGTGAAAATACTTCCAATAATTTTACTGAAAGACGAAACAATCCACCCGTTTTATTCATTACCATTTTCAAGTACTCATCTATTTCTGGTAAATGGTTCTGAATGTAGTCTCCACTATCCCTCCAATAGATATCTAATCCTTGTCCATGATGCAAATTTAGCATTTCATCAACTAATATTTGCAGGATCTGATAGGTGAGACTTTTCACATCGACATCCCCATCGTGTATCTTATTATAATACATGGGTAGCTCATTCTGTGCTTTTTGTAAGGCAATGAAGTACATTAAATTCCCACAATTGATAGTTAGAGGTGTTCCATAGAGCGTGTGTGCAGTTGGCAAGCCTCTTCTGAAACTAGAATCGTCTTCGATATCATCTATCAATAATGATGAATTATGAAATATTGATATTATTTCTCCTATTTTGTCTAATAGTTTATTGTCCTCAATTTGATAGTATAAGTCGTTAAAAGCATTTAGAAACGTTGCACGAATATTATTATTGTTTGAAGGTATTCCTTCTAGATAATCGTAGGGTTTCGAAATGCATTTCGGTATCTCATCATTATGGCAGCCCTCGATTAATGAATTTATATCTATTTTAGAATCCATTACAATAGATATAGAACAGAATTCTGTCTTATCAAGTTTTTGCCATTCAAAAAAAAAGTTTTGAATCGCTCGTTTGAATATTTACATTTTATCTAACACGCTTTTATCATTATATATCACATTATAAGCGATGGATAGGATATTTCAGTGGGTATCGGGTATACCGCCTGTTACTAGGTATTGGTCCATAGCCATTCTTTCGGCATCAATATTGACTACGTTACGAATTGTACTTCCTGTACAATTTGTGTTCATTGTTGACAAAGCATTCAGTTCCCAACCGTGGCGACTAATTACGTCGTTCTGTTATTTTGATGATCTACTGATTGAGTTGATAATAAATATATGGTTCATCATCCGTTCTTCTCGATATTTGGAGGAAGGGTTTAGCACAAAAATTGCATTATTTCCTCCTAATACAATAAATACACTAAACACTGACCAAAGAAATTTCTTGAAGAGGATCATTGATAGAAATAAGTCGATTGATTATTTATACATTGTTTTGTTGATCTGTGGCTCTATTGTTGCTGCTGTCACATATGGCTCTAACAATTTTGATTTTAAAATTCATAGGTTGGGCTCACTCTTGGACGATATATTATTATATATTTGGTGTCGGAGCAATCCTAATTTAGACGTGAATATGTTCGGGTTCTTCACTATACAAACAGCATATTTACCTTGGTGTTATACAATGTTAAACTGGGTTTTGCTGAAGGATTTTCTAACCGATTTTTTGGCTTTGATGTCTGGTAACTTAAGACTAATAGCATCGGTGTTTAGGAAGCCTTTTGTATGGAGGGTTGTTATTTGCTATTCTTTGGGTCATTTCTGGTGGTTTTCGAGAGACTTCTTATTATGTCAATTTTATTACGACTACAACGATGAGAGAAGACAAATCAGATCAGAAACACCAAAAAGAATAGAACAAGAATCTAGAATATCTTCTTATCATAATATTCCAAGACGCATACTTACATTAATTTTATTACCTCCATGGTATTGGGTTATTTTGAAAAAAATAAGGGAAAGACCTTAGTTACGATACGTTAGTATAATAATTGTGTCTGGGTTGTCCTAGATTAAACAGACTGACAAGTAAATATAGAAATTATCAATCCTGTAATAGAATTAATATAAGCAGAATAAAATTATGTTTGGACTTCATATTAAATAGTATATAATCAATTGTAATTATATCTGATGATCATTAATTAAGTTGATAATTTTTATAGTGATTTGCATTGAAAAATTGTTGCAGATTTACGAGACCACTACTCGTAAATATTTTACGATTGTTATAAAGCAGTTAACTCATGATTGAACATCATAGATTATTCTCATAAAAAAAAAACTTCCCATATCAATAGACTAATAGACTACATCAAATATTAATACCACTAGTAACCTGTTTTTGTACAGCAACTGGTGCCCTAGAGATGGCTGTGTATTGACCGATCATAACGCTGTGGTACATCTCTACGTGTCATTTTTAAGCGAAAAAAGTAAGTGCACATATAAATATCCCCTTTAATATTAGAGTATCATGGAGAAAATTATAGTTTCTTGCTTACAATAACCAATTGAAGTAGGTTGTTACAGAAAATCTCCAAATATTAACACATATAATAACGTGAATATAAATAGTTCTTGTTTCGAGCAATCCTACAGCTATTCATAAACTTGAAATCATTTTTCTACTCTGTATTTATACCAGATTGTAAGGTACGAGGTAATATTAAGTACTTTGGAAACTAGAACCTGTTGAAGGCAACATACAGTTTCAAGTTTGAAACTAGAATTTGTCTGAGGATGTAGAGTAAAGTTTAAAGATAAAACCTGTCCGAAGTATGTTAATATCGATAAGGTAACCATATGCAATAACCATATGCAATAACCATACAGCGTACGTTGTATAATCAATCTAGCCTTACTGAGAAACATGGCTAAAGTAGTTTGAAGTTATGATAAAACGCTGAGTGCATATAGGCTTTAGCGGCTTGTAAGGGATAAATTTCTGATCCTAAAAAAAGATTAGTACAAATGGATCTGTATTTTCACGAAAGTCTTAATATCTAATTCTGTCTCATATTATAGAAGTTATGTCCTGGCGTAAGCTTCTACTGATACTAGAAGAAGAAGTCCGTGATAATTCTGTCCACATGAATGAGCAGATAAGCCAGTTAGTGCAATCATTCATCAAATACTTGAAGGAACCAAGATACCAGTCGCCACTTACTTTACCAGAATTAGCACTGTTATTTTCTAACTTCTATAAGGACTTGAATTCATTGGTTATAAACCTATATACACAGTCAAACAGCGTAAAAAAACAACTTATATCAAGTTCGGAGTATTTTAGGATCCACGCCGATGATTTTGACTATTTATTAGCAATCGCCAATTACTCTACGTCATCAGTGAAGTTATTAAAGAGGACGGACCTGGATGCTGTTTTACAATTGAGAGTATTTAATTATTATAAGTTTATCACGATAGTGGAAGCGATCGAGAAGGCTCAAGCAGAGCTATTTAATTCAAATAATACACTAGATGAAGGCATCTCATTACTTGAAAAGATATTTAAATTTGATCAACGTGATATTATACTTCAGGAATTTCTTAACGAAAAATTGGATGCCTTGAAGAAGTTAAAGTTACCATTTTCTTGCTTTATTGAGAATGATACAACTAATAAATTGACTGCATTTTTTTCATCAATTTCAGAGGCTGGTAATGAAAACATTACGTTGGAGAAAATCAAACAAACATTTGTTGTATTAATTGAAAGCATTACTCCATATTCGAAACTAAAAGCAGTGGTAGAAATTCAAAAGTCTTTAATCATACTATTATCAGAAGCATATGATAGTGACCCCAGCAACGTTAATAATGATGATATAATTCCCTCGTTGATTTACATAATCATATATCATGTACCTTTCAATTCGAGTGATTTATATTTGAATTTCACTTTCATAAAAAACTTTGTTAATCTTATTGATCCATACAACGTTGACATAAATTCATTTACATTGAATTCTTCCCCAGCGTCATATACGCCTACTGATAGGTTGAACAGATCGTTGAATGGTAAGAAAACGTTCAAGAAAAATAACTTGTTTGAATATTTAAATTTAGAAGAAGAAGAAGACGACACGGAACTAGAAACGTCTAGCAATATTGACTTTTTCAAAAATGACAAGGATTTAGTTCATTATATTCAAACGAAATATTTAAATAATGGAGAACTTAAATTTTATTTAACTAATTTTGAAGCCGTTTTATTCTTTTTGCTGAGTGTCACAATCCAAGAATTGGTTCCAGAAGAAACAACAGAAAATCAACTATTAAAATGTTCCCTACATAAATTAGTAGATCAGGAATTATTAAGTCATTTCAAATTCCCAGATGGTAAGGCGATAGATGAATTTAAAAACCAAGAAGATATTTCGCCACAGGTATCTTCTAGATCTCGTTCTAGCTCGCTATTAAACACAATTAGCCATAAACTAAACGATGTTGCATTATCAGTTAATAGATCAAGGTCTAATTCGTCCATAATGAACAGCTTGAAATCTTCATCATTATCATTGAATAAGGAGAGTTTTCCTTCATTTGCAGGCAATCATGAAACCGAATCAACGCATACTTCTCCTACAAATTCTAATGAAAGTAATACTGTCGATACCAATCATATACCTTCGCTGATGATGAAGAATATTCTAGGTAGATTCAGTCTGGTTCTGGTTCCACAGTTCAGGCCAAGCATAGAAGAGCAAATAACAACAACTGAATCGGATAATACCGATAATAAGACTGAGGAAAGAAATAAAAGATCAAGCTCGTTAATGAGCAAAATGTCACTGGATCACTTGAGAACCAGATCATCATCAATTGAGAAGCAAGATCCAGATCAAAATGGGATCAGAGAGCATCAGAAAAAGAGTTCTATCACCTCAAAGCTTACCAATGGCGTATCTGATTTTATGACCAAATTCAATAGTACTACAAATGGTTCCAATGGCACAATTTCTACGTTGCATGGAAATCCAACTAAGAATGCTTCCAATTTATCAATACATTCGTTTGTTGAGGGCCTGAATAATTACACAGATAGCAATGTTACTATAAATGAAGATTTAAGTACATCCAATGGTAGCTCTGCAACTATTCAAAGAAGACCAGATTATAGAAATCGAACAACCAGCTTACAGGTAATGGATAAGTGGTTTAATAATATCTCAGCGAACAACAATAGTAACTCTGAAAGCCAAGAGAATACCGTAGGTTCGACCACTGATGATAATTTAGAAGAAGAGAGTGTAACCCAAATAAAGAATTTAACGAAGTATACGAATAAAGATTTTGAATCTCTTACTATGAAAGATTTGAAGGACTTGAAAGCTTGTTATGACATATTATGTAATAACCTTGTTTCAAAGTCTAACATTAAGTCTGACAAGACTGACGAAGATGAACCGATTGATACCACAGACAGGATTAGCTCCTCTGAAACAAGCATTTAAAAGTCAGTTCATAGTAAATAAAATATATAATATTATCGAGTCATGTATATAATAGAAAATTCGAGATAAATAAATTTACCGGCCATTTACACAATATAAAAAGATAAGTAGAATAATGAAAAGAGAACTAGTATTGTAAACACATGAAAAAATTCACAAGTATATGAAGCTGTTATTAAACCAAGGAACGTCAAATGCAAAAAAAACATTCAAGGTCTTATGAGGAGGATAATGAAGATTCATATGATCTTGCAAAAAATGGAAAGCGGATAAAACTAGATAATCTATTACAGGAATTATCATTAGATGACGATGACATCGATGTTAAATCAAAAAAGGCTACCCACTCATTTATAGAATCCAAAGCATCGAAACTATCGCAACAAACTGATTATGTGGTGAACCCCTCTATAAATTTGAAATCTTATTCCGTGTTTAAGAAATCTTCATCCCCACCACCCACTATCAATTCCCCAAATATTAACTCCTATGTTATGGAAAAGCTAGTTCAGCATTTTCATACGCTTTACAATTCCAAGTCAGCTTTGATACAGTGGTACAAGCCACATTTGATCTTAAGTTACCACTTTGAAAATTGGGTAATAAGACTATTCAACAGATTTATTCGAAAGTATAATAAAAGATCGAATGGAATTCCAATAAAAAAGTTTAAGTTTTATTCTAAGATCATGAATTTAATAAATCTGAAAGAGATTAGTTTCACATATAATGACTTATTACTCATTTTGGAACAAGAAAATAAATTAGAGGAATTGAAACTAAATAGAAAAGGAAAAATTAGAGACTATAACAAAGAAAAGGATAGTTATACGGATGAAAAGGATGATAAAACTTTTGAGAATATAAAATATAATTATTGGGATACACTACGGGGGGTGAATAAAGATCTTGAAATGATAGACGTGTTATCCAAAGATGATTCTGATACAGATAGTCCGAAGGTCTATGAGATTGTAGAGTCTATGCAGAGCTATCAGAATCTAGAAGATTCAGATATTGACATGGAAACAGATGCAAACTTTAACTAAGATTAATTTTTTCACTAATGCATAGTTCATATAGTTCATATAAGCCCCACAATTCAAAAAGACAAGAAAATATGATTTGATAGTATCATATATAGATACGAAGTATGATATATAGTTAATGAAAAATGCATTAGTATATTATGTATGTGTATAAGAACCACAGTTATCTTTCGCATTCTGATAAAGAAATAAGAATTGCTTTGTTTAACGATTTAATTTTTTAAGATAAGGTATAGTATTAACGTTACCAATATACCAGGGAACTATGCTTCGTATTTCAGAATTACCACATGAAATTATAGTTAAAATCTTTTTCATGTTGACTCCATTGGAGACTCAGTCATTGATTAGCAAACTTCATCAAATACTTGATAACCTTCCACCTAATTTGGATACTGCAGCAAATAATGTAAAACTATTAATTCGTTTTGCATTTCAAAGACTATATAGTGGTAAATTATTGGTCACTTCTGATTATTCTTGTAAGAAAGGACTCGAAACGGAGCCCGATGCTGTTCTATCGCTCCGCAATTTTGAAGAGAAGTTTCTTGACAGTAAGGAGAACGAAATAGAGAACACACTTTTCAAGGAAACACGACCACAGATTCTAAAATTTAGATTCATTCGAGACGTCAATGATTATAGTAATTTTGTTGATGATTTGTATTCGTTAAATTCTATTTTTGATAACTTGAATGACAGAAATGAAATTACGAAGTATATTGGTGTTGCATGCCAATTAGAACTATATATTGATGGATACACAATAGGTGTCGAATCACCAACAGCAATATTGGTAGCAGTATTGAAAACTTTGATAAGTCTAGCAAATCCAGATACAGCGTTGAAAAATTCATTAAGCAGCAAATTCAAGAGTATTACAATCAAGTCTACGGATATTGGAGATTACTATGTTTCTCGGTGGAGCCAGTTACTAGGATGCTTTACGAATGTCACTTACTTGAACCTATCCGATAACATAATAAAACTGGATTCTAATCCTAGGAATGAAGGAGAGCTGGGTATCAAGGTTGATTTATTGGCAAACGACTTTGTATGGCCTCCGGCTTTGAAAGAGTTGAATTTAGACAACAACTTGTTGACCTATATTTCAAAAAAGTTTGTGCTCAAATTACCCTCAAATACATTAGAAAAGTTGCTGATATGTTCGAATAAGTTTACAACTTTGGGTCAGACCGATTTCGAATCTTTTAACTTTACCGAAGTATTGCCTCAGTTAACTTCTTTGAAATTGAATTACAATAATACCCTAATGCTTGTAAATGACCGTATGTTCGACAAAATTTCTCTGACAGGCAAATTTAGGTCGTTAGAATTACGGGGATGTAATATCGATGAACATAACATGCTACTGTTGAAGTCTGTTTCCATAAGAGAGAATTTTAGTTTGTTAAGTTAGCTTATAGATAGCAGCATTATGTCAACCTGTATATAACTCGTTCAATGAAATGTTAACCCGATCGCATGTACTAAATGAACTCCATTAATTTTAAGCTTACCATATAGACAATCGTACTTTGGACGAACATGATTGGGACAACTCAACTCATGATACCTCGATTAACTTCAAGGCTAAACAATGATATAGTGAGGAGAAGTCTTAGTTCGAGAATAAGTTTTATTAATTTTTCACACAATTTTCATGTACATAGGGTGGAAAATAATAGATCACAAACAACACATTTCAATGCTAATAGGCTACATTGGAACTTTCAGAGGCGTAACTCAACGTCTTCTACAACCACTAATACCCAAGTGTCAGAAGTTCTGACTCGTGATGTCAAAACAAGTACATTAAGAAAGGATATAAGCAAGTTATTTAGATTAGCAAAGCCTGAGGTTAAGATAATAATTGCAGCATTGCTATGCCTTATTTTGACTTCGGCAGTTAGTATGTCGTTACCGTTGTTTATTGGCAAGATTATTGATACAGCTAAATCTCCGGATTCAAGAATGACTGATGCGGACTCGGAGAAAGGCGATATTAATGATGATGGTGATAAAAAGATTTTTGGCTTAGAACCATTTGAATTCTATGGAGCTCTTGGTGTGTTCTTTTCTATAGGAGCAGTCGCTAATTTCGGACGTACCTATTTATTACGGTCAGCTGGTGAAAGGTTGGTTGCAAGGTTAAGGTCACGGTTATTTCTGAAAATTTTATCACAAGATTCATACTTTTTTGAGGGTGGACCTAGTGATAAGGGAATGAAGACAGGCGATTTGATATCAAGATTATCGAACGATACGCAAATAATTTCCAAAACTTTGAGTGGCAATATATCAGACGGGGCAAGATCGTTGATAAGTGGTTGCGTTGGGCTCTCAATGATGTGCGTTGTACTGTGGAAACTTACACTTTGTATGAGTTCAATATTTCCCCCTTTAATTATAATGTCGGTAGTTTATGGTAGAAGGATTAAACTGTTGTCTCGTACAATTCAAGAAAATCTAGGGGATATGACGAAAGTTACAGAGGAGAAATTGAATGGATTGAAGACAATACAAAGTTTTGCTCAGCAACGAATGATTGTTCATGGTTACAATCAAGAAATTAAAAATATTTTTAGTTCATCGATGCGTGAAGGAAAATTGAGCGGTATTTACTACGGTATCAATGGATTCTTGGGCAATATGACATTAATCGGACTACTTGTAATCGGAACCAAATTAATTGGTAATGGCGAAATAACAGTAGGTGATTTATCGAGCTTTATGATGTATGCTGTTTATACCGGTAGTTCAGTTTTCGGACTTGGTAATTTTTATTCAGAGTTAATGAAAGGAGTTGGGGCTGCAGAAAGAGTATTTGAATTGATAGAACTGAAGCCAAAGATTACTACAACCTTAGGTAAAAAAGTAGATGATTTGCATGGTGACATAGAATTTCGTAATGTAAAATTCAGCTATCCGTCAAGACCAAACTCACCTATATTTGGTGGATCAGAATTAAACTTAACAATCACCAAAGGTGAGCATGTTTGTTTCGTCGGTCCATCTGGTAGCGGAAAATCAAGTATATCTCAATTACTATTGAGGTTCTATGATCCAACTGAAGGTACAATTACGGTGAATAACCATAATATCAAAGATCTCAATTTGAATTTCTACAGGTCTCAAGTTGGGTACGTTCAACAAGAGCCATTGCTATTCAGTGGAACCATACGAGATAATATAATATTTGGTAGAACGGATAGTAACGAAGACGAAATAAAAGAGGCTTCAATTCTAAGCAATGCCTATAAATTTATTGAGGAATTCCCGGATAAGTTTGATACAGTCATTGGGCCTTCAACCAGTGGTGCTGCTCAATTAAGTGGAGGCCAGAAACAAAGAGTATCTTTAGCAAGAACATTAATAAAGAAGCCTGACATTTTAATTCTTGACGAAGCTACGTCTGCATTGGACTCTCAGCTGGAAGAGATAGTCATGAAGAATTTAAAAAGACTATCAAAAGATATGCATGTGACTATTATACTGATCGCACATAGACTATCGACTATTAGGAACAGTGAAAGAATAATAGTAGTTAACTATCGAGGTGAAATAGTAGAGGATGGTAGATTCAATGAATTATACTATAATTCTAATAGTGAGTTGAACAAGTTATTGAAAGCTCATGAATTGCAATAAGTTGTATTTCGCCATTCGCAATAAGGCAATGCGCATAATTAGGTAGTAGATTAATAAGTAGAACTATGTATGGATATACATGGCACGAATAAGTCAATCGTATAAGCAAAACCCTTCTTAGATATAGGATAGTAGTAAAGGAACAATCACAGGGAAATATATATATCGAATAAACTTGGCGGGTCCATTCTATTATTCTTTGTGATCAGTTTTTTCTATAATTTAAGCTCGGCTAAAAAACCGGTTCAAAACTTATCTAAAACAAAAATAAGTTTACAACAATTTCATTTATTGATTTAAAATTGAGCTAGGTGGATATCAATGTTACGATCAATTCAGAATAATATCTCAGGTAAAATAAGAAATGCTACCAAAAGAAGACAAAGTAAATTCGAATCATTCTAAAGGAGTTAATGATGATCACAATACATCGTTGTATAAGCGTCTTTCATCATCAGTCATTCCTCCACTCACTTTTCTAAATAAAAATCCGGCGTCTCCTAATATTGAAGAAGTACCGAGTAATGAAGCCAATAAAGATGAGAAGACATTCAGTGATGATGAGGATATCGCTCATCCCATCGGAAGTGTGGAGTCTCTGAATAACTTTTTAAGTTTCCTATATGCTGGTATGGGCAAATTGAATGATCTAAAAGGTGATGATGCAAGTAATGCAAATGAAACAAAAGACCTGAAACTTGATGATAATTTTAGACTGTCCAGAAATGAACAAGCTAACGAACCAGAACATCAGAGAGAGTATAAATTAGACTATGACATTGACGAGAGTGAAGAGGATGATATTGAGAGTACTAGAGACGAGAACACTTTAAAGCCGAAGTCTGAAGACACAAGTGTACATTCTAAATTAGATCCTGAAGAACGCTTAGAAAACGTGGCTAATATGCTATTTGATGATCATGACGAATCAACAACTGCTTTGGCATCAGACCCTTCTAAGGGTACTGTGTTTCAACAATCAGTTTTGAAAAACTTTGATCCTTTTCGTATTCAACAAACTGAATTATTGAAACTAAAAGACATTACATTATCCACAGATGAAGATGAATCTGAAGAACAAAACCTTAGGAAGAAATTCTTCCGTTTGAAAGTAGCGGATAAGTTGAAACGGGTATTTGAATTAAATGATGATGACTATTTTTACGGTAATTATAATGTATGGCTCGTTAGAGATGTTTTGTTACAAGGTCACATATACTTGACTAAGGAAAGCATTCTTTTTTTCACATTTCTTCCTAAGAGGCATAATGCGATAAGTGCATCAAAATCAACTACAGGTGGATTTCAACATCATGATGACTCCCATGATGTGATTCAGTCTGGATCATTGGGTATGAAAACAGCACTATATGGGGATACGGTTTTCAGTACCCCACTAACTCATAGGTTTTGGGTCATCTTGAGAAATGAAACTATAACTGTGTATCATTCCCCAACAGATTTATATTTTCCGATTACTCTTATTGACTTAAAGTCATGCGTTAGTGCAGAAGTTATTGAAAAAGGAAAGAATGATAATGCGTCGCCCAGACCTGATTTACATCGTAATGATTCACAGGAAGTCTCTTCAGGCGATGAAGAAGTTGAATTTTCCAATATGTTGAATTCTAATTATCAGTTAGAGGATAATTCCGAAAATGTAAGTGGTGGTTTCTGGTTCAAAGTGGTGACGAAAAAGAAGACTCATAAGTTCCATTCGGATAGTTTGTACTCAGCCAGACAATGGGTTAATAATATAGTAAAGGTTGTATTTCAATTGCATAACTCAAATGCAAACAATGAAGTTATTATGAAGATCCCTATAAATGATGTGCTTAGCTTCGATCTTAATGAAGTTTTTGGAGCTTCTGAGAAAAATTCAGACTCGAATGGGGGTGAAGAAAAGCCAAAAGTATTGAATGTGAAATATCTAGAGAATGGTTCTAAAGGAAGGTACGCGTTACTGGCAAGCAGAATGAAAAAAGAGCTAAAGAATAAAACAAAGAAGAAAATGAAAAAAAACTCTGGCGATGAATCTGATGAATTGCTATCAGAAAATACTTATTTCCTTTTATTTAAAGACGGTGACGAAGTATTCAGCACGCTTAGTGAAATTGTTAATGAAAATCATCATAGTTCAAATATCTTCCGAAATAAACATAACAGTACAACCAAAAAATATACCAGTGAAAAGGGATCCAATTGGAATAGGCCTTTCACTCACAAAGATGAGGAAATTTATATACCGAGAGCTATCTCCACGCTTACAACCGATCATTTTCAGAATAGTATTATAGATCAAATTGAAGAAGCGAGCCATAGGAATACTCATACACCAAATCCAGACTTGGTATCACCTAGGTCTGAATGTGGATTGACGCATTCAGTATCAACCCTGCCACAGTCGAAGATAAGGAAATTCGGCAAAACATTAATTACCCCCTCGAAAATATTCTCGAACAAGAGTAGAACAGAATCAGAGAAATCAACACCAGATCGCTCTCAAACTACTTCTCCAGTTCAAGGAATTAACTTATCATTATCAGGTTTGAAAGATTTAAATATGGCTTTCGAGGCTTCGCAAAAGAATTACGAAGTTGGTAGTACTAGATATAGTCATACAGAGGATAATAGCACCAATAGCTCATCGAATTTTCAAAATAATACGCTATCTAAAGCAGATGCATTATCTCCCCAAATAAATTTACCTCAACCGCTTGAAGCAGGCCCTTTGAATCTTACTGACCCTTCCGAATATGAAGATAATAAAAAGAAGAACAGTAAATTGTCATCGATCGGCAAAAGTATTAAGGCCATGTCATCAATAAGGAGTAAGTTGGCTGCTGTTAATCATTATGAACAGCTTGATGAAAACGATACTTACTTCATACGAGATGTTTCAGCAAGGGAGGTAGACACTAGACATTTTCAAGAGCGATTTTCATTTAATAACAAAAAGCAGTTGATAGCTTCCTACCATTGTCATATTATAAGAGCAGTTCCTGTGTTTGGTAAGGTATATTTAGGTGATAGTGAAATATGCTTTAGAAGTATGTTACCTGGGGTTTCAACAAAAATGATATTGCCATTAATTGACGTCGATACATGCTCTAAGGAGAAAGGATCAAATATAGCTTATTCTGGTTTGGTGCTTGTTATTCGTGGATATGATGAGTTATTTATGGAATTCAGTGTTCAGAGTGCTAGAGATGATTGTTTAGCTATGATATTACGACAATTGGAAAAAAATCGTGAATCTGGAAGCGAATCATCGGACGACAATAAAAATGCTCAAGATGACAAGTCTGAAAGTTTCCAAAAGACTCCTTCTTCCTCGGAAACCACCAAGTCTTCAATTGAAATCAAATTAGCGCAATGGAGAATTGAAAATGCAAGGTTAAAGTTATTTGAAGACAAAATCAATGCTGCAGCTGGTCTACATGTGCCAATTGTTTTAGAAGATTCTCCATTCTATAAGACGGAAATACGGCCTTCTACTTCCTTTAATTTTACATTATTAACTATTGGATCTCGAGGAGACGTACAACCTTATATAGCATTAGGCAAGGGGCTATTGAATGAGGGTCATAATGTAACAATTGCCACACACTCTGACTTTGAAGAATGGATTGTAGGCCATGGCATTAAATTTAAAACAATTGCAGGAAATCCAGTTGAGTTGATGTCATTGATGGTAACCCACGGGTCAATGTCTCTCTCGTTCCTTAAAGAAGCAAGCTCCAAATTCAGAGGTTGGATTCAGGAATTATTAGACACTAGTTGGAAGGCTTGTCAAGGGAGCGATATTTTGATTGAAAGCCCATCAGCCATGGTGGGTGCACATATAGCAGAAGCATTAGGTATTCCTTACATAAGGGCGTTTACAATGCCATGGACTAGGACCAGGGCATACCCACATGCGTTTATTGTACCCGATAAAAAGAAGGGTGGCTCTTATAATTATATTACACATTTAATGTTCGAGACAGTTCTTTGGAAGGGAATCAGTGGTCAAGTCAATAAATGGCGTAGAGAACTGTTGGGATTACCAAGAACCAATTTGTACAGACTTGCACAATATGACATACCGTTTTTATACAACATCTCACCTACAATATTCCCACCGTCTGTTGATTTTCCAGATTGGGTCAAAGTTACTGGCTACTGGTTTTTAGACGAAGGAGCGGCTGATGATTTTGAACCTCCGAAAGAATTGCTTGAGTTTATGAATAAGGCAAGAGCAGACAATAAAAAGATTGTTTACATTGGGTTTGGTTCTATCGTGGTGGAAGATGCCAAGAGCCTTACAAAAGCAATAGTCGAAGCTGTTCTCAATGCAGATGTTCGCTGTATCTTGAACAAAGGTTGGTCGGACAGAAACTCTATCCCTGAAAAGGACAATGCGGAACCAGAAGTTGAACTACCAGAGGAAATTTACAATTCAGGATCTATTCCACACGATTGGTTATTTCCAAAGATAGACGTGGCTGTTCATCATGGTGGATCTGGTACAACTGGTGCTACAATGAGAGCTGGTGTTCCCACTATAATCAAACCATTTTTTGGTGATCAATTCTTCTATTCTTCAAGGATCGAAGATATTGGCGCTGGAATTGGGTTAAAGAAGTTAAATGCTCGTTCGTTGTGTACTGCATTGAAAACTGCAACATCGGATGCAAAAATGATTATAAAGGCAAAGAAAATTAGCGAAAGATTGAAACAAGAGAATGGTGTTTTGAATGCAATTGAAGCCATATATTATGAACTAGAATATGCAAGAAGCTTAATACTTGCTAAACAACATGAAAATACCAAGCATGACCTCAAGTCGGGTACCCAAACACCTGTTGTTAATGAAACAAATGAATATTTCGATAGTGAAACATATGACGCAGACCACGATTCAGATAAAGAATCAGACCACGATCAGACATACGAACAGAATCATGATAGTGATTATGATGTTGCTAATGACGACAATATGACCGAAATTGTAGAACCTAGTCTTGAGGATGATAATGATACTGTAAGAATCGCACCTGATAGTGGAAATGATAACACTATCGCTACGAATGCTAACAAATAAGTCTGTAATATAAATGAAGCGTAATACAACAATTCACTTCATATGCCTGAGATGCGTCAAACGTTTAGTGTAGTAAATATAAGGTCTTGATAAGTATTTGTTTCTGCCATGTAATAGTAATCTTCGTTCTATCACGTGAAAATTGACAAAAGCAAACTTTTTTGAGTCATATTCATGTTCCCATAGAGTGAAAGACACCACAGCTTAATTATTGTAATAATAAATATCGGTTGTAATTGAAGTATAGAAATCACATGTTCACAGCTTGCAAACATTTAGTATTGTATTGATAGGTAATAATTCGAGATAATAGTTTCAAATCCAATAAAAGAAGGCCATGACTTTGCTATCTCCAAACCCAACTTATAAAGATATTACCGAAGAACAAAAGGCCAATAATTCATACGCTACTTTTGTCCCAGGTCAAACAATTGTTGAAATTCCTTCATACACATTAGAGTGTGGCGAAGTTTTGAATAACTTTCCAGTGGCATATAAAACATGGGGTAGATTGAATAAAGATAGAGATAACGTTTTTATTATTTGTCATGCCTTAACTGGATCTTCTGATGTTCAAGATTGGTGGGGACCTTTATTAGGTACAGATAAAACGTTTGATCCTTCCAGATTTTTCATAATTTGCATTAATTTCTTGGGATCACCCTATGGATCTTGCTCGCCAGTAAGCATAGATAAATCTACCGGGAAACCATACGGTCCATTATTTCCATTAGTGACTGTTAAGGATGATATAAGTATTCAAAAGTTGATATTAGATTCATTAGGTGTAGAAGGTATCGCATGTGTTATAGGTGGCTCCATGGGAGGAATGATTGCATTGGAATACGCCGCTACATACAATGATTCGCCATATGTTAAATCTGTAATTTCCCTAGCAACATCTGCTAGGGCATCTGCCTGGTGTATTTCATGGAATGAAACACAGAGACAATGCATTTTCAGTGATCCAAATTATGACGATGGGTATTATTATGAAAACAAAAATGGCATTAAACCAGATTCGGGACTAAGCGCAGCTAGAATGGCAGCATTGTTAACATATAGATCAAGAAATTCGTTCGAAACAAGGTTTGGAAGGAATTTGCCGTCCGTTAAAGCTAATATTGAACCGAAAGAAATTTCTGAAGAAGAACGTAAAAAGCAAGAACAAGAACAAGGAATTAGATACCCTAAAAATAAGGATGAAGAAAACTGGCTCTTGCATAATGAAGGATCCAGATCTAGGTCATCTGTGAATAGAAGTTCATCATCATTAAGTGTATCTTCGTCCGTTAAGCCACAAACTTATTTTACTGCTCAATCTTATTTAAGATATCAAGGTAATAAATTTGTTAACCGTTTTGATGCAAACTGTTATATTTCAATTACAAGAAAATTAGACACCCATGATATAACTAGGAACAGGGTTGATTCAGAGCAAGTTTTGGAAGATCCTTTACCAGCTTTCCTTTCAAATTTGAAACAACCACACTTAGTTATTGGTATCCAATCTGACGGTCTATTTACATATGGAGAACAACAGTTATTAGGGCAATGCATTCCGAATTGTATTCTTAAGAAGATAAATTCACCCGAAGGTCACGATGCATTTCTATTAGAATTTGAAATCATCGATAAATACTGCAAAGAGTTTTTACATAGTAAGCTCCCTGAATTTTTCAGCCCAGAGTCAAATAAGGTAGAACTCTTTGAAGATTGGAGCAAGTATGTAGCTAGTTCCGATAATGGTGGTAATTCGGTTTTCGGTGAAGCTGAAACGAATATTACTAATTGGTAATATTGAAGTTTGTAAATGTTAATATAGATTTTTTACTATTGTAATGTTCTGTAAGCATTAAGCCATCTATAAAATTCAACTCATCGCATATATCCTGCATATTATATATATAACTTGAAACCATCGGAAGCTGTTGTAGAAATAGGTTCTTATTCATCGTAGTAATGACCAGTAATTGCATTATAACTATAGCCCCCGGGAGGCAAAAGGGTGAAAATATTGTTCATAAAAGAATAGAGAAATTATTCAAAAGCAATCCCATTCTACATGATGTAAGCGTGATTCTTGATTCGAAATCATTGCCTCTGGATATTGCTATGCTAGCCGGAAATATTCAAAAGTTTGAGCTTGATGAGTTTAAGAAGCTACCTGAATTGATCCAAGAGGCATCCGCATGTAATTCAGATGATTTTGTAATAATTGAAGCGATTCCGATGCATCAAGTTTGGGATAATACTGATTTGGATATTGTTGATAGTATTCAATTCAGTTCAATCACACGTCAAATTAAGCTTAAATTGAATAAAAGCACATTTCAGTCGTCTCCAAATGTTTTTGAGAGTCAGAAGGGAATACTGATTAAAAAAATTATGGAATCGAAAAAAGGTCATGGTGCTTTGAACCATGTATCCTACAGCTACTTAATTACTTTGTCTACGCTGGAAGAAGATATCTCATATGAGATGCATCATTTAATTAAATTTGTCTTTGGACAAAGTGCAGTCAAAGTTCATACGAATAATAATAACAATATTTCGTTTTTGCAAGATGAGAATAAAGCGGTTGGCCATTTGACTAAAAAGCCGTCAAAATTGAATGTCAGACGTTACCCAGAATTTAATGATGTTGATTTCCATGAACAAAGCCAAACAATCTATGAATACTTAAACTTATTACACATTAACTCACTGCAATTGACGGAAACTATTGATGATTATATCTCAAGTTATCAAATCCCAGAGTTTATCAAAAGAAGTACAGAGGAACTTAAACCAGATCAAGAGGTATATAAACATACCTTTAACGAAGTAGACTTTTTTACATTCGACTCCTTAATGAAAAGTCATTCTTTATCAATTAGTGCATATGCAAAAAACTCCCATATTATGATTTTGAATATCCCAGATGCATTGGTCTTATGGGAATGTCAGTAATCTACATGATACAATAAAATAATACGGATCATAATACACAATATACACAATATATGCTAATATATACAACACATTTTATGCTAGCTAACATAAAATGTTTAATTCAAATTTTTGAATAATTCATCCATAGGAAATGTTTCAAATATATCATCAAACTCTGAATAGTTCCCATTCCCCGTATTACCACTAGAATTACCGTCAAGGCCAAAGTTATTATAGGTGGGAATACTGCTGAATTCACCAATTCCGGCCTCCTGTGATATATTATCTGTTTGGTTAGATCTGAACTGGTTTCCGGTGTTTGCATTCTCGTTTTTCAACGACATCATGTTCAACCATATGCTATCAATTTGATCATTCTGGATGAAATCATTTGTGCCAAAGTCATTAGAGGAATTATCTGAATAGTTGCTGGCTGTATCAGTAGAACCATTTCTTGTTTCATTATCGAATGATGGAACTGAATTTGGTACCTCTGCCCTACTACGCTGTCTGTTTCTATGTTTCTTCTCTTTAATTGAAGCGAGGGAATCTTCGAAAATATTGATTAATTCGTCTAACATTGGGCTGGTAAAGTTAAACAAAGAAGTTTTAGAAGTTCCAATGTTCTTATCATAGAACTCCTTTGACAAAATAGTATCCATCAAAAAATTCTGCGCTTTAGATATTCTCCAAGAAAAGTAATACCGGCTACTCAATCTAGATATATAGTCAAGAAGCACCTTGGAACTTTTATTAAGAAGATCCAAAAACCTTCCTAGCTTTTTAAAGTGAAGATTATAATCTAGATCATTAAGGAGTCTTTCTTCATGGTTGTAGCTTAATTCCAAATCCAATATAGTCAACTTGACTTTGATCAATGTTGCAATTATAACCACAATGGATTTGTGAATAGCCAGCTCAAAACTTGGGGTTATAACCAAGTCTGAAGAATTTTTGAAAATCAAACGATTGCTTTCTAATATATCATTGTAGAACGGCATCAAATCAAGCACGGTAATCAAAAAAATCTTTTTTAGATAAAAAAACGATAAATCATAATTGTTTTTGCGTTCGTAATAGTTATAAAGGTGGAAAAACAAGGATACTCGGAAAAAATGGCAGGTGAAGTATATTTTCATCTTCAACGTCTTTTTGACAACATCTGATTTAGATAAAATTTCGTTATCTAAAGAGTTCCTTAGATCACAGTACTCGTTCATGTAGCTTTTCTCTAAATTATCAAGAGATGCTGTTACCATTGACAATTTAATATTCCCTCTCACATTCAAGATCATTTTAAGTACTTTTGACATAGGCTCATAAACTGCTTCAATCCTTCCGAAGGAAGAAATGACACTTTTTTCTAATTCAATATCATTTATGTTCCCATTTCCATTCTTATAGTAGGGCACCTTGGTATCGAAAATTTCAATGCTGGTGTTCATTGGATATCCCATTGCCATCGCATTATTCATATCATTTACCAATAGAAGATACCAAATTTTCCTGCCCAAATTGTTCGTCTTTTCATCATTAAATTGATCTGGAAAATTATCAGGATCCCTATTTAGGCCCATTGAAATTGCCATTTGAATTAACATACCTGTAAATACTTGTGAATCACCTCCATCCGACCCATCACCATCTTCCGGGGCATACATGTGGTATAGCCTTGTAAAAAGTGCCAATTGCATTATAGCCATATTCGCTTTCCTTAGTAAATCAAATTGGTTCAAACATAGCTGTGCCACATCAATCACATCAATATTGATAGGATTATTGAGCAAATATCTGAATTCCTGAGCTTGCGGCGATGGGTCATTTGAATATAATTTAGCTTCATTTAATGTAGTAATATTTGAGAATAAACTCAAGTAGCTCAAGCGTAATACAATCAATAATAATCCCAAGTAAGCAAAGTCTAATCTTTTCTCAACCTTCAATTTACTGATTTTTTCGTCATCGGAACTTTCTGGGCCAAGCAACCGATTTATCAGAGATTTGAAGTACAGTTCATCTATGATAGCAAAGAATGGATATAAATGAGTAAAAAACCTTTCGATAAGTTTCCAAGTTATTCTTTTATTAGGCAATACTAATTCAATTTTCTCAATGAGTTTCAACTCTTCATCAATCCCTCCATCATAAAAGGTAAGACCTAATAACATAGCCTTTTCATTGATTTTATTTCTAGTATTTGAAGAACTTGGTATAAGCTTGGGGGTAAATAGCTGGCTCTGAGGTACATCTTTATATGGGGTGACATCATTAACCCCCGCATCATTGGATTCTCTCTCCCTGAATTGTTTTTATGAGCTTGAACAACTACCATTACCTTCAGTCATACAACTGTTTAACTTCTGCATTTTCTTCGAATGAATAAAGGACCATAGAATAGTCAATGCAGGATCAACCTTGATTAATGATAACCATGCCAAAGGACCAAAATTTCTTCTCTTGACAGGTTCACCATCGAGAACAGCCGTATATCCTTCATAAAAGTTGATTGTTTCATCTGGAGATGCAACTGGATTATACCCGCCAAAGCAATTAATTCCGTTTTCCAGTTTAAATGGTTGGCTTGGCACGTTTTTCCTACTGTTATGAATAGATGAGTCTTCATTATAAGATTCGTTACTTGTTGTAAGCGTTTCTTCAAGATTCCGAATCTTAGCTTTTAAAATCTGTAATTCACCTTGCACCATATATTCTGCATCATTTACCTTGTTGCTCACAACATCGACACCTTGTATATCATAATGGCATTCCATATTGCCATATTTGATACAAGTTGAACATGGATTACCCTTATCACATTTGACTTTCCGCTTTTTACAGAAACCACATACTACACTAATTCTATGTCTTTTTCTAGATGTCATAACTAACAATTTATATCGTAACCTTGCATAACTTGCAGCTCTATTATCAGTAATTTTAAAAATTGCACTTCACTGTAATTTTGTGTATAATTTTGCCTTCATGAGAATCTCCTTAAAATCCTTGTTCCCCATACTAAATTAACATCCATGAATTTGATAAGGTATTAATTGAATTTAAATGTCGTCTAAGCAGTTTAAATTGCAGATAATACAGAAAGCTCTAGCTGAATTGGGATATGGTAATTTAGCCGAACAAATATCAGAAGATGTTCACGTCAACCCTATAACTCATGAAGCCGAATCTCCTTATCATAATGATCAGAATGAACATAGTGATTTATTAAAATTCATTGAATGGTTTTATGAAGAGTTGAATGTTGGAAATTATGAAACTATCATTGAGTATTTGAACTATATAATGCTACCCGAGGAAAGCGCCATGAACGTTGACGATATTCCCCAAGACTTTAATAATATTGGAATTGACTTTTTTAAAGCATTGAATTTGAAGGAAGATTCTGTTGATACAATTGGGGGAGTTTGCACTCTAATTATAACATATTTGATCAAAAGAACATATTTTTTAGAATGCTTAGTGGTCAATGCGTTTAATAGTAACAAGCAATACAGTAAAGCTGAGTTAGTGGGAGACATATCAAGATACAGCTTCACACCGATTTCTGTTCCAGAATTACTCGTTATCTTGCGGGATGATTTATGCCCTTTACTAGATGAAATACAAAATGCACTAAAGTCCATAAATATAAACGAGACCGTTGGATCCATGTGGAACTTTAAGCCTGATCTTGTTGAATTATTAAATAGGGAGAAAGAATCTACTTTATTACTTCCATTAGTAATGAAGTCACCGATAGAATTAGCTGATTTAACAAAAATGATTTTAAATTACCAAGTGCTTTTGGCTGATACAACCATAAATCAAATATCCTTATCACATATTATTGATGAATTGAGAAACATACTTATTGATAAGCACTTGTGTACTATTTTCAAAGATAGCTGTAGAAATCCAGCTACAAATAAAGCCGCATTTGAAATACCACCTAATTATCTTGATAAATTGATCGAAAATGCTACAGCATACCAAAAGGAACAGTCTCCTTATTATTTACCACCTAGAATCAATTCCAAGAAACAAGGGGAAGCTTTCCTTCCACCCCTTTATAGTGAAATAAATGAAAAATATAAAAAGAGTTTCCCCTCAACTTTGATAACTACATTGGATAAACATTCCGATGAAGTTTGGATTGCAAAATTTTCCCCCCTGGGGAAACTTTTGGTTACAGGCTCATTGGATGGGAGATTAATAATATATGATGTTTTGAGTAACTTTGAGGTTATAGCTATATTGGATTCAGATATACAGGGAATTAAAAGTAGAACAAGAAGCAATAAGGCAATAATTTATTGCTGCTGGGAACCTAATGAAGAATATTTAGTGAGTTGCTGTTTGGATACAGTAGTAAGAGTCTGGTCTATAAAGGATATTAAAAAAAACAACAAAAGAATAACTCGATCTATGGATGTTGAACTGGATAGCCAAGTAGCACTCTTGAGGAGTTCTTTCACACTTGGTGAAAGTATCAAAACATGGTCGTGTGAATTTTTGCCTACAACAGCTGATCCTCAATTTATAATTGGATCGCCAGATAAAGTACTAAAGGCTTTCAACATCGATGGGAAGGAGCTTTTCGATTTTTATGCCGATACTGAAGAGAATGGGTTGTATCACGATGAAAAAGCTGGTTCAAGTGATATTAAAGATGGTAATGATAAGAGAGATTCAACTAACGACGGCGAAAATAAAGATAAGACAAATAATATACAGAACAACTTCTATCGAGTGAATGATCTAGCAATTACACCAGACGGGAAGTTTTTGATAACTGCAAATGACGATAAGCAAGTATACTTTTATACTATTCCCGATCTTTTAGACCCAAATTCCACTACTACTAAAATAGCTACTGTCAGTCTTGGTGGAAAATTAACATCATGCTCGATATCTTCTAATGGAAAGTATTTGTTACTTAGCATTACGCCAGAAGAGGTTCAAATTTGGGATATTTCAGGGTTAGGGAAATCAGAAAAACCAATCTTAAGGAAAAAGTTAATCGGTCATAGTCAAGATAAATACATCGTCAGGTCGAGTTTTGGATATTTAAGTGACAAACAGGAAGAATTAGCTATAAGCGGCAGTGTCGATGGCTATATATATATTTGGAAAATTGAGACAGGGCAGTTGATTACCAGAATAAAAGGCCATGTGGGACTTTGCAATTCAGTGGATTGGAACAAGTATTATATTCCGAAGAAAAATTGCAAAGATTACGGCACGTTATGGTGTTCAGTAGGTGACGATAAGATTGTAAAGATATGGGGTCCTTCAGATTGGAGTAACGAATGAATAAATGAACAAAAAATTAAAAATGAAACTTCTTAATATTTTCTAAATATATGTACATATATTATATATATATATATTGCTTGATCATAATTCGTCATGATTTACTTCATCTTCCTCAACGATGGCCTCTTTAGATTCTCTTAATTGGTTGCCATCAATTTTATGACCACCTTGTTCCTTAATATATTCAATCAAAGAATCTAATTCTCTTGGTTTGTCATATACAACAGCTTCCCTGAGACCAGTTTTGCTGTCAATCTTACCATTAGCAGGATAGAACACCAAAGTTGGATAACCAGCGATTTCAACCGGGGTATTAACATCGTTAGCGGTGTGATCAAGGTCAGCGATAACAACCTTAGAATCAGGCTTATTCGAACCAAAAATACCGGCCAATTCTTCCCATGTTGGTGCCAATTTCTTACAATGTCCACACCATGGGGCGTAATATTTAACTAAAATATCCTTCGAAGTATCTTTAAGAATATCATCGTGGTTGTGAGCGACTAACTTAACAACCGATTGGTTGGCAATTTCTTCTTTAGTTGGCAAAGGTTCAGACTTGACGATTGGATCTACTTTACCCTTGATGAAGTCCTTAACAAACTTTTCAATAGTCTTAGTAGAAGGACCCTTAGGGTTTTCTTCTTGGCTGATACCGTACTTCTTGTTTTCTTGAAGGTTTTGAATGGCAAAAAGAGGAACAACTTCTGGGTTCATATTTAATGCTTCGGCATGACGTCCAAAAACATTAGCATCCAAACCAACAAAGTTGATTTTACCTCTGTATTCCTTTCCTAACTTCTTGAAAGTTTCTTCAACCGCCTTACGTTCTTCTTCATTATTGTAGAAATAGTAACCAAGTGGCAAAGGCGAAGTCATGTACATCAAATAGGTATCTCTATTGATATCACCGAAGTATGGAACGATTTCGGTCTTGATGAAAGAGGTTAAGCTTTCCTTATTTAAAGTAGCAGAGAATTCAGTGATGTCTTCAGGAGAATCAGGACGCACAATCAAGTACTTAGGAGATTTAACCTTGTTCAAGCTAGCCTTAGGAAGCTTGGACTTCAAAGAATCAACCAAGTCTTTATTTTCAACAGAAATGAAAGTCAAGTCCTTTCTGTTTTCGTTGGCAACTTCAGCAAAAGTTTCGTTGGAATTAGCCTTATCCTTATCCCCATTGTAACCCTCAGGTAAAACTTGAATAATGTAAGGCTTTTCTTGAGCATCGATCAAAGAGGTCAATTCTTCAGTCTCGATTGGAGACGAAACAGCCGGTAACGATTGCTTGATCATGTAATCAGCAATACCTGCAGCTTCTCTTGGACCATCATAGTCTTCTGGAGTAGCTTCTGATCCTCTCATAATTTTCAAAGATGGGTATCCTCTAATACCGTGTTCCATACATAATTCTTCTTCAACGGTACAATCAACTTGTGCCAATTTGATATTTGGGTGTGATTCGTTCAATGAATCAGCAGCCTGGGCAAATTCTGGTCCCAAAATCTTACAGTATCCACACCATGGTGCAAAGAACTCAGTTAAGACCAAAGGATTGGCATCCATGAAAGATTTGAATTCTGAAGTAGTTAATTGAACAACCGCTGAGTTTGGGTCCGCAGCGGCTTCGCCGTCTGTTGGTCCGCTAGCATTGACAACTGATACAGCGGTCAATAAAGAAGCTAAAGCTTGAGTAGAAAATTTCCAGAACTTCATATTTACTTTAAAACTAAAGGATATAAGATATTCTATGAAAAAGAGAATAAGAACAGAGTTTTACATGTTTCCGGCTGATTTATAAGTGTAGAACCGCGTTACTTTGAGAACACGCTGTTAATTATTTGGGTGTGTACATAAGCCATATCCATTGGAGCATCTTATTAATGAATATACTAGATAATTCTTGGGCATCGCTAGGGCTGTGGTATAGTTAGGGGAGTGTGGAATTGGTCTGTTTAAAGTGGTAATAGATACAAAGTATGTAGAATATTCTTCGAGAGAATATAATTGACACTCCGAGCGATTGCAAAATTCTCAAGATATTATCAAACAATTATTGGAGATATATGCTTCAAATGATGGTTGGAATTGCACACATCATAGATTACGAATTGCAGGCTATATCGTCTATCTCAAATTAGAGGTCATACACGTATGTAAGAAATCGCTCTGTAATGGTTTTAATTATTGAGAGCCGTTTGTCGCATTTGAAAAATAAAAAGTTGTGAAAAAAGTTGTGACAGACTTATTTTCTTCTTTTCATGTTTCTTTTCTTATTTTACAGATAATGGCAAATTGGTTTCTATCAAATTTTCCCTGGAAAGTATTGAGTGCTTATTGGATAATTTTAGCGGTTGTTGGTTTGGTGGGATAGAATTGTTTTCATTTTTGGTATACCTTGAGGTTTTTTTTGCATTATTTTTTTATTATTGTATAACCAGCGGAGATTATGATTCTATGTTAAATATAGAGATTGTCATTCTAGAATTTATCGACAAGAGACCGTTTAAGGAGACTGAATACATGAAAAAGGAACAAATTTTACAAGATATGTTGTATAATGTTAACAACCAAGTGAATCGTAGAAGGGTATTAATTACGGATACCTTAGTACAAAGGGCTTGCTTCTGGAGTATAACTCTTATATCTCACAATTTGAAAAGAAATATTTAAAACATTACAAAGATACACCTGTGAAAGAAATTCAAGGCTGGGATAAAATTATGTTAGTAGCTAAGAACATTCAAGATGAAGATATAAATTCTGCTTATAATGACGTGGTCTCTCCAGAATTGATTGATAAATATAGTACAAAAAAGCCAATGATTGGGTCTAAATCCGATGATAAGCTTCTAGATGAGCATATTAAGAAAACTAACTGAACAATAATAAAGGTACTGATTGTCCAATGCTATCAAAGTTTTGCGTATTGATGTTTTATTGAAACAATGCAACGACGATGTATTTTATTAGCCATAGTCTGAAAAATATAGTAAAAATGAGATATTCAAATATATCATGATTTTCAACACTTAATAAAGTCTCGTAAGATTTAATGAGATCCTTGAAATAATTAAACTATCTTACTTGTAAGAAACTTATATATTTTGCCATATATAATGACTCATTAGTTTCTTTCAAACTTTCTATGGAAATGCATTATCGATTAATATAATACGCATAGTGGCAGTTTACTTATCACTTGAAAGTGATAGATCGACGATGATTCTCTCACTGGGAATTCCGGGAGCGGTCATTTTATTATTGACTATACTGGATATTCTTGGATATGGTTAAGTTCGTGATATTTGGTTATTTGAAAGAATTGGTCTGTTGAAGTTGATAATATACATGAAATATGTAGTAGATGTTCCAAATACAGTTTAGGATACGTATGATTGCAAAATTGATTAGATATTATTACATAGTGTAGGATATGCATTGGCTTAGATAGAGTTGAAGATTTTCACTAGATGAGTTGTTATGGGTCATTGAAAATGTCCAAATTTATGTAGAGCTGAATTAAAGGGTTAGCGGGAAAGATGACCCTGAGGATTTTCTTCAATCGATGCTACAATGCGGTGATATACGCTAAATAGGTTCACAAATGATCTATTGAGTATTCTAAGAAGCGCATGACCGTTGGGTATTTTCCCATTCTGCAACCGCATGTAATTAAACAGTGTACCACGTAACGAATGTACTTATAAAATAGCTACAAGTATAGTCACAAAAATGGTGATAGGATATGCACTTCAAGAGATTACTTCAGCATTAATATTTCAATTAACTCACAATTAATTGAGTTTTCGAATAGGGTTTGATCTTGACGACATTGATAGATAGATTCCCTTTGCCATTTTAAGGAATGGTAAGACGACCATTCCGCACTCACTTTTTTGACAAATAACAGTCTTTTTCAAGGCAGAGCAGAGCTTTATATCCAATATTCAGTGAAAACTTTACCCCTGCAGCGATAATGATATCAAATGAATTGTTTTGGTGGGGGGCTGGTATACTAATCGTGGGTTTATCCGCTGGGCTTTTCTATATTATTCACTTAGATTTTCTTAACAAACAAAAAATGATAAGTGGAATCATCGAAGAGATCCTTATTCCGGAGTTTATAAACAAAAGGCCGTTTAGAGAAATAGATCATCTGAAAAGAGAGGAAATTTTGCAGGACATATTGAAGAGTGTCAATAGCAATGTGAGTTGTAGAATGGGAACTGACAATCTTGATTATAGAGATTATTATAAAAATACTGCTAGCTTGCTTGAGAGATATAATTGCCGTATTTCAAGATTTGAAGAAAAATATTTAGAACATTACAAGGATATGCCTGTTGAAGAAATTCAAGGTTGGGATAAAGTTATGTTAGTAGCCAAGAACCTCCAGGATGATGATCTAAATTTTTCTTATGAAAATGTGGCTCCTCCAGATTTAATTAATAAGTATAGTACAAGGAAGCCCATCATAGCACCTAAATATAATGGTACTCTGATGGAAGTAATTAGCAAGAACAATTCATACGAGATTGCCTGAAAGATACGAAGCTTATTTCCGACACTGTTTAAGTTTCATTTATCAGGGTTTGGAATCTAGGCATTCAAACAAATGTAGAAACCTATTAAATAGATCTTAACACCATTAATTACGAAACAGCATTAATCTGAAACTACTCAATATTTCATGGAAATTGGGCTTATAGCTTTATAGTGAAATGGTTATTTGTGATACTTATATGCATTTTCAATTAATTAATTTCTTATATAGCGGTGCAGATAAGAATACATTATGAAATGGCATCTGCTCTAGCATTAAATCAGCTCGTTTTTCTTTGCGAATTCCGTATTTGGTAAGGTTTTATCTCCAAGAGTCAGAGTCGCACAAAGGTATCTTTATCCATCTGCATACTGTAGTGCTGAACGCTAAAGGAACTAAGTACAGATTTTAAGATAAGCAATCGGCGTTGGTATGCGTTGACTTGTGTCTTTTAACCTAATAATGTTGCGTTTTCGCGCGAGGTGTTCTTGATAGAAACGGCCAATCATACCGGAAGGAGACAGTTCTACCGAACGTAAGATGTGGGATTTAATTGGAGATTGAAGATAGAACTTACATTTGACATAATGAGATTAATTGGTTAAATAATTGAGCAAGTTTTTGTTTATAAAATACTTTGCTAGTATTTTTTTATTTTCTATTTTTCTATTAGAAAGAAGACCCTTTTCTCATTCGTTGTGTTGAAATTGAAGACTATAATTGTCCCGCTAGAAATATGACAACACAACATCAGGCAGACTTATATTTATTACCTCATACTTCTCAGTATCCTTCATTGATACATAGCAAAGAAGACTTAGAAAGTGTCCTTCTCGTGCCAAGTACATTTACTTCAAAGAGCGAATGGGACCTTGTAGTGCCATTTTTTTTAGCCAAGGGCAAATACCATTTGCTTATCCCAGATTTCTCATTCTATGGAGAAAACGTATCACCGGATGCAGCGGTTGTTAGATCCCAACAATTGTTTTCCATTCGAGAAACTTCGGCTCTTTTGGCTCATCTCATACGTAAAACTGCCATCAAGGGGAAGGCAAAGATTGTTGGCCTAAGCTTGGGAGCTATCATTGCTATTAGTGTGGCGTCTTTATATTCGGACGTTGTGAACGATGCAGTGTTTGTATCTGGATATGAAGTCTATCCGCACCTAGATCCAGCTGGAATAGCGCCCTATGGGTTATGGGTGATAAATAGGATTGAAAGACTTGTTCCCATCAGAATAATAAGATGGGCTATGGATGGCGCTGATATACAACAGGAGCTGCGGTCTGGTACTAACGGTAGTCTATCTTTTTGCAGAGAGATAATTCGTTGTTTATCTGGCGTGGACTCCTGGCCGCCTATACCATGGCCTTCGCGTACAATGATTGTAGCTGCCGGAAAAAAGAACTGGTTTCTTCCTTCCGCAGACCATCCCGAAGATGCGAAAAAGTTGGCTGATATCGGAAAGATCATGAACGATAGAACTGTTGCCGTTGTCCATCCTCTTATGAGACATCCCTGGAACAGACAAGCGCCTGGATTGTTTGCTGAGGCGGTTTGGACATGGTTTGAGAATGGGAAAGTAAAGGAGGGATTTCAGCATTTGTGACATTGAAAAGAGGTATAGAAATAATTTACAGTTGCGTTTATCTTCAGATAGACAGGACCTGATAATATTTTTGAAGGTTTGGGTCATTTTTGGCTGTGTTTATCCCCTATTTATGATTTTAAGGAATTCAAGCTCAGAAGGATTCTATGAAGTTAGCTGCAGTTGAACAGGCTAAATCAGAAAGATTATTCTTACATCGGCCCAAGGAAGTTCGAAACACTTAAATCTCCGAAGGCTCATCGAGAATAAGGGCAGAAAACCATTTTTCAATTGTTATAAGGTTGATGTGGTATATCTAGAAGCCGTAAAATATCCTGCGAAGAATCATGCCCTTGAGTCCCCATTGAGTATATCGTAGAGGGGTTCTCGACCTCTGTTGAATATATAATTCTTTTACCGATTAATGCCAGTCTGGAATTATCCAAATATTACATGAAACTAGCTGGTAGATAATTAATAGTTCATTTACATAACTATATAGTTCATATTGTCTAATATTACAAATGGTATTTCTACAAGGAATCGTAGATATGCGTAAGGGAAGTTCAAGTAATTGTTGTGGATTTAAAGAAAACCATTTTGTCGCATTCTAAGAAAAGTAAAATATGTCAGATCTTTTTTATTTTCTTATTTCACAGATAATGGCACATTGGTTTCTATCAAATCTTCCCTGGAAGATATTGGGAGTTTTTTGGTAACTGTATCTGTTGCTACTTTTTGCTGGGGACCTGCTCCACTAGCTTTTGGTATAATTGTTGGTATTATTGGATTGAGTATTTATTTCGCTATAACCTTTGGAAATTATAATTTTACATTCCATGCCATAATTGATGAAATCCTTATTCCAGAGCTTATTGATAAAAGGCCATTTAAGGAAGCTGATCATATGAAAAAGGATAAAATTTTACAAGAGATCTTACATAACGTTAACAACAAAGTGTATGGTAGAATGGGAGTTCATTATGGATATACTGATGCTAGAGACTTACTTGACCATTATAATTTGAAGGTAAAAATATTCGAACAGAAAATTTTAGAAAAGTACAAGGATATGCCTGCTGAAGAAATTCTAGGCTGGGATAAAGTTATGTTAGTAGCTAAGAACACCCAAGACGAAGATCTAAATGTTTTTTTTGGTAATGTGGTGTCTTCGGATTTAATTAATAAATATGGCACAAAAAAACCCATCCTTGCACCTGAAAACAACAGTAATCAGCTGGGTAAAGATAACAACAATGAATATGAGTTGAGTAACATGAAAGATACGGGAAAAGTCTCAGAGATGGTTTAGCTTACTGTGTTGCTTAATATTTTAATGACGTATTTAAACAGAACAGCCAGTGGAGAAATATTCAGGCTGAATGCTTTGATTGGAAATTTATTGTACGAAAGATATACTTATTTGGGTCGTTAAAAAATTTCATAGATAAAATTAATTCAACATTTAGCATTTATGTCAAGTAGATTTATCGTTTAAGTAAATTTCTCACTCAAATTTAAGCTTTTATCTTTTACAAACATACAATGTCACACTGGATTCTATCAAACTTTCCATGGAAAGCATTGCTCGTTTATGTCCTACTCTAAACGACTGCTTTCTTTTGGTATGGATTAGATGCATTGTCAATGATCATGTTATTGGGATTTCCTGGAGCATTCATTTCTTTGATGGTATCATTCATGCCACTTGGGACAACATTCAGCGAAATAATTGAAGAAATCCTTATACCCTAATTTATAGAAAAAAGACCGTTTAAAGAAATTTCTATCAAGCGACAGGAAATTCTCGAAGACATATTAAGCAGTGTTAATAAGAAAATCAATGATATGATGGGGACCAACTACGGATATACTAGCACTAATGAGATGGTTCGCGATTACAAAAGAGTCATGAATAAATTTGAGGACGTGTTTGATAAAGTATACAAAGAAGCTCCTATTGAAGAAATTCAAGGTTGGGACAAAAGTTTGTTGATAGCAAAAAATATACAAGAAGAAGCTTGAACAAGGCTTATGAAAATTTAGTCCCTTCGGAATTAGCACATAAATATAGTATAGTCCGACCGCCATTGGAAATGACAAGTGATGGCTACAAACTACATAATATCGATAACTCAAAAGATGCTTCAAATATTGTTTAGATGAATTGTTCGTTCATTACTGTTTCTAATTATAGAATGTCTATGGGAATCACTTGACACATTGCAAGGCATAATCCAGATAGCCGCGATACAGGAGTGTCAGCGAACTGCGTATATAGTAAAATGAAATTGTAATTTTTGTGTCCTATAATATATAAAATTGATTTATAAAATATTTTTATTCTTTTCAATATCTACAGAATGGTGCATTGGATTTTATCAAATCTTCCATGGAAATCAATAGCAATATATATTGCGCTTGAATGTGTTATTTTATACTGGAATGGAGCTGATAGCAATGACTTTGCAGCGTCCACTATAATTGGAGCAACTTTTTTCATGCTTTATATTACGTTTATATTCGCGTTTATTCAGGCAAAATTTGAAGGTATTATTACAGGTATTATTATTCCAGAGTTCATAGAGAAACGGCCTTTTAGAGAAATCGATCCAGGAAGAAAGGATGCTATTTTACAGGAAATATTAGTTAATGTTAATAATAAAGTTCAGTTTGCAATAGGGACTAATTATTCATACATTGATACCTTTAGTTTAGTAGATAAATACCAACATTGCATGAGAACTTTTGAGAATAAATTTAACAAGGTGTATAGAAATTTATCTGTTCAGGATAATGTCTGGGACAAGATTGTGTCTGTGGCGCTGGATTGTGGAGATAACAATTTGAACAAACCTTCTAGGCAACGTCCTGTGGAAATTCGAGGTTGGGACAAAATCATGTTAGTGGCTAGAAACATAGAAAATGAAGATATTGAGTATATTATGAGCAAGACATACTCACCTGAACTAATACAAACCTACGGTATGATCAGGGAAAATTAAAGTTGTACAGCTGACTTGATGAATCGAAGACTTTGGTCCCTAAAACAATACGTACTAGGTAGTAGCACCACAATGAATAATACTTCACAACTAACGAGCTATTTATAACGTTCAATGTTTAAATATATTTTAGTACTGAGGAATATAGGACTTTTTTTTTCTGTAAATTATCTCTGAAATACACAATATATCTTACCAAAAATCCTTATGAATATGGGTTAGGCAATATTCTTTTTACTTCGATTATGTAATATAGCGTGATGCACATAGTTGATATTGAATAGAGTAGTCGTGGACAGTGTGTCCAAAAATTAAAAGAGTGATCTCTAACTTCTACTAATCCACTCCTTTTTTAGTATTATAGAGAATGGGCCATTGGTTTTTATCGAACATTCCATGGAAATCATTGAAAGTGTATATTGTACTTGTGCTTGTAATTTTACTTTTTAATGGAGGGGAAAGTAATTTATTCATAGGAGGAGGACTTTGTTTTTTCGTGGTTTATATTGCATTCAATTTTATTATTCTTGACGATAATTTTAGAGCAATTAAAAGAAATATCATAATACCAGAATATATGGATAAACGACCGTTTAGAGTACTTGATCCTATAAAAAAAGAAGTGATTTTACAGCAAATACTTGCTAATGTTAACAATGCTGTTAATACTAGAATGAGAACAAACTACTCATTTACAAACACCATTGAATTAGGATTAACATATAATGAGTGTATGACAAATTTTCTAGCTAAATTTGACAAATCTAATAAGGGGTTATCTGATAAGGAAATCAAGGGTTGGGATAGAATTATGTTGATGGCCAAGAACATGCAAGACGATGATTTGGAATATGCAATAAACAATGCTTATTCGCAAGAACTAGTACAGAAGTATGCCCCTAAGTGTATAGATAACTTGTCGAAGAGTCCTCTAGACCCACACAAGACATCATAAAAAAAATGCAAAGTTCAGGTGGCTAAATAAATAAACTACTCATTTCATATATGAAATGAAATTTTACATATTTTAATTCGTTCTAAATTTGTTGAATTAATAATAATATTGAATTAAATATAAATATAAATAATGACTTAAAAATTCGCACTAATAAGATTCATTTTTATTTTTTTTTTTATTATTCTCAACTAATATGCATTTTTTTTATATCGAGATTCCATGTATCCCATTCGCTATAGGTATCTATTTGTTTTTGGACTACCCTGGGTTGAGTCAGAAAACTCAAAATTTATCTCATTATTATTTTCGTACGTTCAATGGTACCTTGTACTGCCATAATGTTTTATAATTATCTAATTCAGAATAGTTAAAGAATTCATAAATGATAGGGAACGGTTACGACCTATTCAAGTATGTTTAATGTTATAGATTTATGTTAGTAGCTAAGTATATTTAGATTGAGTCTCTATGGAATTGCACATCAAATATAATCCATCTATTTTATCAGATCCTTATGAATACGAGAGACACTATCAATATTCTGCAATCTTCGTTAATTGTTATATGACGTAGGCTCTCGCATATAATAACAAATCTTGATTGTTAATCTTCAAAATAGAAATACGCGGTGCAAAATTTTTTACGACCGTAGATAAGAGGTTGATATTCTTCTCTTCCATTTATTCTTCATATTCTAGAGAATGGGCCATTGGTTTCTATCGATCATTCCTCGGAAATCATTGTTAGTATACGTCGTAATAGCACTTATAGTCTTAGTTTTAAGAGGAGTTGATGATTACGGATTTCTAGTGTTCATTCTAGTGGGAGGTGCTTTCTTCACTCTTTATATTCTGATTAATTTCATTAGGCTTCATAATCATTTTGAAGTGATTGTTGGAACTATCATTATAAAAGAATTCATAGATAAACGACCATTTAGAGAATTTAATCCTATAAAGAAAGAAGTGATCTTACAGGAAATCTTAATTAATGTGAACAACTCTGTTAACTTCAGGTTGAAGACGAATTATTCATTTACGAATACAATCGATTTAGTATTGAAATATAATAAGTGTATGAAAAAATCCGCAAATGAGTCTAATAAATATTATGCTAGATTGCCTGATGAAGAACTCAAAGGTAGGCATAAAATCACGTTAATAGCTCATAACATTGCGATAGAAGATAATGAGTACGCTATAAACAATGCTTATCCACATGATCTAATACAGAAATACGCCAAACGGAAAAACGCCCCCAAGAGTATAATTAATGATGGCATAATTAATGAGAGCACAGATAACTTATCGAAGAATCCTCTGGGATCAAACAAGACATCGTCAAACAATGGTTTAAGTGTTTAAAACATAATAGGGTTGAAAGAAGTAGAGTAGCATGAAATCATTTAAATCTTTTCAGATATCATTTAAAGATCGTTTACTAAAGTTGCTGATAAGGTATTGTATTCATAGAATTTGCTAAAGCTTATTGATTCGGTCATAGATCGGGTAATAAAAATGAAACGTAAAAATTTCTCTACTATTAATGGAAAAAAGTGAATAAGATGCTTCAAGGTTATATCATTGAGTAATATTATATACATTCATATATCTAAATTACCGTATTTTCCCAATAAATATATCTTAAAGTTTTCATTCCCAGGTAAGCAATAAAAACTCATCGATTTCAATTAAAATGTTCTAAACAATAACAAGCAGTAGTACAGATTTCTTTGATCTTGGTCTGATATAGGATATCAATAGAAAATTTTAATTTAAAAACTATAGTTAGAATTTGTGTCAAACGTATGTCATGCATATAATAGTTTTGACACATGCGGTTCCTTTCTTCATCAATCTCCGGACCGTAATATCTGATTAAAATTAAGTCCTGAAAATTTTTTATCCAGCAACGCTGCTATTAACGAACATGGGACATTGTTTTTATCAAACATTACATGGAAATTCTTGGCAGTATATACTGTAATTTCACTTGCAATCCTATGTTTTAAAGGACCTGAAGACTACGGGTTCCTAACGTTCACATTGGCAGGGATTCTTCTTTTCTTGATTCATATTGTGGTCATTTTCATTCGTCTTGATGATCATTTTAAAAGTATTATTGTAAATATCATTGTACCAGAATCCATGGATAAAGGATTATTTAGAGAATTTCATGTCGTAAGGAAGTGATATTGCAAAAACTTTTAGTTGAGGTTAATAATTCCGTTAATTTTAAATTGAAGACGAATTATTCATTTACGAATACAATTGACTAGGTATCACAATATAATGAGTAAATTTGCATGCCAGCTTGATGAATTGTACGCGGGAGTACCTGACGAAAAAATCATAGGTTGGCATAAAATCATGTTAATGGCCAAGAACATGGCGGAAGAAGATGTGGAGTATGCTTTGAAAACGACTTATTCGCATGAACTAATACAGAAATACGGAACTCGGAATGCTGCCCCGAAGAAGATTATTGATAAACAAGAAAGTAACTTATCGAAAAGTTCTTTAAACCGCGAGACATAATAAGAAAAATTTGAAAGTAAAGGTGACTATAACAAGTGAGCATGTTGAGTTAGTTGTCTGAAGGGTTCAACAATTGTTGTAGATACTATTCAAATTTCATTTATTAGAGCGTGCTATTTAGATACTTAAAGAATCGATCAGGATTTAGGGAGATTTAATCTCAAAATAATTTTCGGCAATTATTTATTTACATGTCCAACTTATATCATATATAATTTCTTGCATATAATTTCTTGTATTTGAATGGGTCTTGAAAGATGCTTCTTCGCAGCGACGATACAAGAAATCGACTTTTTTATTCTTTTAGCTACATCATGCATTGGATTATAGTAAACTTTCCGGTTAAAGAATTCATACATGCTTCCGCTCCTCTAGTAGTTTGTATACTCTTTCCATATACAACGAAGATACAAGGGTTGTTGATATTGTTCGCATCATTTTCAGGCTGCATTTCCCTTTTATTGACAGTAAATGAAGCGTACAAAAACGTAATAAGAGTATATAATAAGACATTAGAGAAGGTTGTCATTCTCGAATTTATAAATAGAAGACCGTTTAAGGAATCCGATCTAACAAAGAGACAAGATATTTTAGAATGCATGTTGTATAATGTGAATTCCAAAATATTATCTGAATTAAAGACCAATCATACATTCAAAAGTACTGCTCGGCTAATTGAGTTTCACGATCTGATTATTACCGATGTTATGACAAGATATGACAAATCTAGAAAATTGACAGCTGGGCGTATTGAAAGCAGGGACAATATCGTGCTAGAAGCGCATAAGATGCAAGAAGAAGATTGTTGGATTGCGACAAATACCTCTGTCTGATATACTTTAAAAGTGCAGCAAAAATCGGCATCTACTGGATATAATATAGTATAAAAAGTGATACTTAGTTAATAATGAACGATCAAAGGTTAGAGAGTCATAGGACAACTATCACGGTGTAATATATTTAGATCATTACTATTATAACATTACTTCTCATTTAATAAAATAGCAACTATAGAATAGACTCTTATAATAAACTTTTTACCAAACGGTACTCTTTTGGGTAAAAGCTTTTAAAGAAAGGCAAATAAGTTAAAGTCTATAAAGCGTAGGGTCCAAATATCGCGAGGATGATAAAGAAAAACATCTGAAAAAGACGCTCAAGTGAAATGAGTTTTTGTTTTCTACTTATAATGGTGAACTGGATCATATCAGACTTTCCCTTTGGTTGGTTTGTATTTTTTGTAGTTCTGAATGTCGCTGGATATATTTTATTCGACACTAAATCCCTATGGAAGGTATCAATGGGTATTTGTATTATAACGATTTTTATCCCGCTCACATCTGTCACTTTTATTTTTGAGTACGTCAATAAGATGAAAAACTATGATGAAAAACTAGAAAAAATTATTATTCCTGAATTTATACAGAATAGACCGTTTAGGGAAACAAATTCGGTACAAAAAGACAAAATACTAGAAGTCATACTAAGAAATGTGAATACGAAATTCGTTTCCGAAATGAAGAAACAATATACTTTTAAGAGCATAGAGCAACTAATGAAATTCCACGATAATATTATTGCAGAATTCACTAAGAGGTATTTTGAAAAGTATAAGGATTTACCGCTCGAAGACATTCAAGGCTGGGATAGAATATTGTTAATTGCTAAGAACATTCAAGATGAAGATCTGAGGGATGTCTATGCTGACATGTTTTCACCGGAAATAATTCAGAAATACAGCAATATTCGGCCCATTATTCAAGAAAATAGTCTGGCAACGAACGAGAGCTAAAAACTTTGTATTTCAAATGAACTCATTATGACTCTATGCTGGTCCGCGTCATTCATCATTACCAACATTAAGCCACTATTTATGACCTAGTATATTGTTGTAAACTGGTATATATTTCATTGAAGATAATAGTGAACGTATTTTAAGTATTATAACGATGTTTCAAGAAACTCAAATTTTTAAAATCATCTTTAACAGCTAAGAACACTCACTATGAGACAGATATTTGTTTAGATATTAATACTATACTACTGGCATGGGCAGTCAAATTCTTTGCCAACTAAGCTACTTGGACCTCTTTAGTGCATAAATAGAGTTTATTTTATTTAGGCCTTAGCCTAGTGAAAAATACGAAACGGTGATACTTATTTAAATGATATCGAGCGATCATATTTATGTGTGTGAGACTGTTCTTAGACGTTATTTTTACATTTATAAACTGTCTAATATAAATGTACTTTTTGTAAGGCTAATGTAAGAACTAATCTTCTGGCTTAATCTATATGCAGTTCGAATATGAAAATAGCGAAATCTGCGTAAGAGTGATTTCGTTGCATGAAGGTAACACTATTCTAATTCTCTATTCAGCTAAAATGGTGAATTGGATCATATCTGACTTCCCTCTTGGTGTGGTAACAGTTTTTATTTGTATTGATGTGGTTGCGTATTTTTTATTTGATTCTGAATCTGTTTGGAGATTGCTCGCGTCTATTTATACTTTCGCTATATCTACGGTAGCCATGTTTGGTTTCATGGTGTATCATTATATTCAGAAGATTAAAATCTATAACGAAAAATTAGGGAAAATTGTCATTCCTGAATTTATAGAGAATAGACCTTTTAAAGAAACAAATGCGATGCAAAAAGACGAAATACTAGCAATCATATTAAGAAATGTGAACGCTAAATTCGTATCCACAATGAAAACAAGGTATATCTTTAGAAATATAGAGCAACTAATGAAATTCCATGATAATATTATTGCAGGATTCACGAAGAGGTATTTTGACAAGTATAAGGATTTACCGCTCGAAGACATTCAAGGCTGGGATAGAATGTTGTTAGTCGCTAAGAACATTCAAGACGAAGATTTGAAAGATGTCTATGCTGACATGGTTTCACCGGAAATAATTCAGAAATATAGCAATATCCGACCCACTACTCAAGAAAATGGACTGACCATCAACGGGGATTGAAAACTTTATGCCATATGATAGCAGCATTTTGCAACAGATTACACTGATACCATTTCAGCATTCCATATAATAATATGATATCAAATATATATTAAATTCACAAGACCACTGGCGCAAGTTAAGATAACAGGAAAGACTATATCGAGGTCAAAACATTGATATTGAAGCTTTGGATTAAGTTTACTTTAACACACCATTGAACCCCAGTATGAATGTATACGGACACGAGCATCACAGCCCAATAATTTGAAAATATCTATCTATAAATGTACAACACTATAGAACAATAAATAATGAAAATGAAATAAATACAACATAAATAACCTTTAGAACCCGAAAAAATCTCTCCATGTGGACCACTCATCCATTTCCACGTCATAGATGTACGCCATGGAATGTCTCAATGAACTCTGTAAGTATTGTGGCTGGTAATCGTAGATGAACATAACTAATCCCCATGTCAACACCGCAAAGTATTTCCATGTCTTGTTGTACACAGACGACCTCAACTTCTTCTGCTGGTTGCCTGTCAACTTGGCATATGGGATCAGTTCTCCACTGGCCAGATAGAGCGTAGGTTGTCTACAATTCAAGTAGTTATCTAGTAGAATCTTACCCACCGCAATCAAAACTCTCGAGAAACAATAGAGCGTAACCTGGTGGGTGATTCCTGGGTTGAAGTAGTTGAAATGCTGTGAATAAACTACCCAAGATCCAAAACACCCCGCTAGAAACTTCACCAATCCCTGTTTGTCAGTCCCCATGATCTTCTCGCTTACCAACACTTTCACAGCGAATTTATATATTATCGCGAATCCAGCTAACACCTCGGCATGATTCTTGGTGGCCTTCAACACCTGCTGCAATCTTGGTTTAAGCGGCCCAGACCTATACAACAAATTAATCACCAACGCATGCGAAAAACGAATCTTACCTCCGTACACTATCCCATTTCTCGACGATCTAAGTATCTCCAAGAGTGGACGATAAAGTGGATTATTCAAAACACTCATATTCTTTTTTTACTTCTGTATGTCACGTTCTATTTCTATGTTATCTTGTTATGCAACTTCTCCCAATCCAGATCGGTTGTATATGACGTGTATTTGATTATATTCAATAGTAATACGCTATCAACACCACCTATTCAGTCTATTCTTTATGTCCCGTTTATATTGTGGAGTGAACTTATCCAGAGATATATACAGGATCGTTCCTCCACAAAAATTAGGCTACTTATAGGTATAAAGTTTACGCTATTCTAAACCATTCCTCTGTAAATTCAGGACCGCTATTTTCCCACCGCGTAACTTTTTTTACCATGTCCCAATAATGGTATAGACAGTACTAGTGATTTGTACAGAAATCATAGGTACGACGACAAGATCAGGCCAAAATCTATCACTAACCCCAACGACCATTATTTTTGCTTCGATATATATTGTAGGTCATGCATTTATGTCAATTGTAATCATCTGTAGTATAAACGACCCAATCGGTGGGATGAGGAGACCATTTGCATCTATTACAATAGTGTGAATCAGGTCAATAGTGAATAGGTAGAAGAAAGAAAATCAAAGTTACACAAAAACGCAAGCCAATTTTTTTTTTGGTAGAAAAAAATTTCATTCTACCGACTAAAAATTTTTATAGTTAGTATAGAACGTAATTAATTAGCTATAATTATAATTCTAACGATTTAAAATACAAATATAGGTATTTGGCAGGAACTATTTAACTTCATAAATAGGATCTTTACGAGTTTGAACAGTACAAATCGTCTACGCTAGTTAAACACCCATCCAGTTACAAAGGTTAGCATTCACATTAATCGAGCATATATTAGCCTAGTGTACCCGCCACCAATTAATATTTTGATATTAAACACATAACATATTCTCCAGCTGTTATATTTGATATACTAAAGGACACCACCTAGTATACCACCGTTATAGTCATTAAATTTGTTCATTTCCGCAAGAGTACTTAAGACGCTGAACACAATAATCAAGATGTCATCGCCAGTTTCGTACGCTAACGTCGCCAAGGGGCAATTTCCAGAACAGGAATTGCATGAAGTTTCAGGTGAAGCTTCTAGAAATGAAACCTCCGGGGTTGAGGTCACTTCGACTGAAGAACCACAAGAAGCAGAAGCAGCAACGGCTGAGCCTGCTGAGCCTACTGAGTCTGCTGAGGCGGCTGAGGCCAAAGAAAAGGAAGCTGCTGCCAAGGAAAAGAAGCCATTGGCGCCAGCTCCAGTTCCTAGTAAGTCTGCTTGGGGTGATGCTGCAAACGTGAGCAACAAACCAGTTGACGAGCACAAGTGGCCTACACCTGATAAGGCCAGTTTGTCAGATCAACAGGCCACTGCCACCCAAAAATTCATTAAACCTATTACCAACAAATGGGTCCCTATCAATGCAAAGGTTATCTTACCAAGTGGAAGAGCCAACAGTCAGAAGCAAAAGCAAAACAAAAAGAACAAGAAGGGTGCTAATACCCAAAAGAAGCAAGTGAATAACCAAAGTCCCCAAAATACCCAAAATAACAATCCAAACATGCAAGCAAACCAACCAGTTGCTGGCATAAGTAAGACGGACGGTCAATTTGATTCTCCTGAACAAGCCCAGCAAGCACATGACGGTTTCAAGCCAAGACCAAATGGTCAGTTCCAAGGTCAACCTCAAGGTCAAGCTCAGCAAAAGAATATGAGACGCTTTAACGGTAACACCAATGGAAGCTTCAAACCAAGATACCCTAACCAACCACCATCTCAACAGCAGCAACAACCATCACCTCAGCAAAATGGTTTCTACCACCCCCAACCATTTGTTCAAAATCAAAACTACCAAAATTTCAATAACCGTCAATTTAGACCAAATCAGTTCCGTCATCAAAATAATAGAAATTCATTCCACCAACCAATGAATGGATCAAATGGATTTATCAATAGCTCCATGGGATTACCGCAACAAATTCCACAGCAAATTCCTCCACCAATTTCACCAAAGCAAGATCCTCAACAAGCATT